>JAODLD010000124.1:10221543-10233664 GCA_026781065.1 Mormyrops boulengeri
CCCCCCCCCCCCCCCCCCCCCCCCCCCCCCCCCCCCCCCCCCCCCCTCGTCGTGGGCCTGTTCACACAAAGTCAAGCAGGTTAGCACAGGTCAATCTCAACACCAGGCCGGTCAAACTTTCTCTTACCCACAGATGGTCCTACCTGGAGGGACTGCACGTTCACAAACATTCCCCTATGTAATACATCTCAATCTGAAACAAACACCCAAAATTCTGTTCTGTATCACCCTGTCTATAGTACCAAAATCTGATAAAATGACAACACAAGCCAAAGTTATCCCAGGCCCAGCTCCACTTCAACAACAAGTCATGGAGCGTAGAATTGCTTTTTAAAATCTCACCATTACATAAAAAAAACATTGAAAGTTATCTTTAAAAATCACAGAACTCCTTGTTTATGGCTCATGTTTCTAAATGCAGAACTTAAAGCTTTCCTCTCACGCACACTTCAACGAGCCTGAACCGTGAAGGTCCGAAGGAGGCCTTGGATTTCAGGTGAAGTACCTGGCAGGCTTAGAAAAGGATGGGCTTGCAGGCAGTCTTCTCCTGGACGTAGGAGGTGAAACGCTTGAGGAACTTGGGGTACTCCCTCTTGGCCACTGCTCTCAGTACGGATGCTGGCGCCCAGCCTCCTGGGTTCACTGGAGAGAAAAGAGCAGGGTAAGGCTTTTGGTAAGCGCTGTATACGGCATGGCAGGGACTATGAGCACTAATGAGGCCCGTCTTCCAGAAAGCTCACCGTTAGCCACATAGGTGATTTTACATGTGATGTTCTCTCTGCTGATCTCCTTGTCTCCCTCTGGTGGGCTGACCAGAGTCTGACAGATCATGGCTATGTTGATTTTGGCACGAACACACCTGCTGTTGGGCTGGAAGATGGTGGGGAGGAGCAATAATGCAGGGGCTCAGCGATAAGAAGCCATTCAGATAACAGGAGTTCAAAAGGCAAAAGGCTAAAAGCGTTGTGATAAACGCTGGATTCCTATGGCCGACCATAAGGTAGAGCTCACAGGTGCGTTCTCGTGATCCACTGAGAAGTTGCAGACGAGCCACGTTTCCGGGTCACTCTCGTTGCTGGCCATAATTTTGCGGATCGCTGACAGGTAGAGAACATCCCTCTGGGATGCGGGCCACACCCTCTGCGAGGCAAACGTCACCCGTCAAACAGGCCAAACTCCAACAACATCGAGGGTGTAATAACAGTAATTTACATCACAAATATTGGAATTTGAGCAAATAAAGGTAGACACCATGTCACTGAATTACAATCATTGTCTATTCCACTCTTGACATTGAAAGCTAGCTATACTCATGGAACAAAACCAATAAAAGCTATCAATTTATCACCCTGCTGTACTATTCTTTGAATAGTGTCTTCACCCAGTATTTCACCAGCACACAGAACAAACATGTTGAGATGGGCAGATACCATACCTTGTGCGTCTGATAGACAATGACGGCACTGTCAGACAGTGTCTCCACCACGTTAAAGTTTTCAATGGTAGCTGAAAGAGATGGACATCAGTGAGAAGTGAGAGACGTGGGTATGTCTTCCTAAAGTGCACTCCGAACCGGGAGACAAGAGGGCCGCCGCAAACGGACTCACTTTCCCAGTCATTACGCACGTTGGTGTCCCAGAAGTAGTGGCACACCTCGTGACCAGTCACCCCTTTAACCGAGTGGGTAGCTTTCAGCGGGTCGAGAACAATGCCGTTCTCCTCCACCTCTCTCCGGTACACCTGAAATGCGCCAAAACCATGGGGACTGAGCTTCATGTGGGTAAAAGAAAGGCATAATTAAAGATGCATGCAGCTTTCTTTTAAGACCGATACCTTCACTGCACGTACATGTCTTGAGCGCCATCATGTGGTAGACAAAATAATTACAACTGTCAATATAGTCAAAGGAGAATTTTGCTCCGGTATCCTTGATAAGATGCAAATTCAGGAAGTGTTAGCCTTATCTAAAGAACGTGTTAGCAGTAAAAATGCAGCGACCCGGGTCCCTCACCTTCATCTCGCCCTCTTCAACTACCAGCTGCCAATTGGCATCCCCACCCACATCCTGTAAGGAGTAGGTCACATGGTTCTGCACCATCTCCTCCACCTACGACACACAAAAAAGGTCAACAGCTGCATATATGCTTAATCCTCTGCTAGGTTTGCAGAAATGTCCACCCGTTCCTAACCCTAATGCGGCCGGAAAAATAAAACCAAATGAAAAGTCGAAAACACCATCCATAATACAAACACATACATTCTGCAGCCCCATACTCTCGGCTTGTCCATTGGAAACTAAAACCCAGCAGACACATTTGCATTGTGTCCTTGCAAAATCTGACCTTAACATGCACCTCAGGAATTACATTAACCAATCAAAATTTACCCTCAAGTCATTTTTACAAATGAACAACAAGAGAAGCAAATATCTGGTAAGCAATGGTGAAGGCTTCCTTTCTGAAACACGGAAAATATTCAGAGATGAGTGTGGGCTACAGGCATTGGCTGCACTCAGAAAAATCAGTAACGAGACCCGCCACGCTGAAGTAGGGTCACAAATGACGGTCTTTGACAAGACCACAAGTAACTTCACACATTGAAGTGCAAAGTCCACCGGATACCAGCAAATGCTTTGGTCTTGAGATGACCCACTTAAAACATGATTGCCTACAGACAGCCAGCGAGTTCACGGGCATCTCACCTTCTCGGCGAATCTGTGGGTGCCAATGGAGGAGTATATGTCTGCAGGCAGCACTGGACTGGACCTATGTATCCTGGCTTTCTCAGACTGGGACTGCAGAGACAAGTGGCTTGTTAGCAGTGTTACACAGATAAGCAACAGCCAACCATCTATAGCAGAAAATGCAAGCATGACGCTGAAGAAGAAAAAATAAACCAAACACACACAAAACAACTAACCTTAAGGCTTCATCGAGGTCCAGCCCAATTACAGTTAATCTAAGCATCACATGACTGATCTGACAATGCCCTTAATTTTAGAGTTCTCCCAGCCCCAAAGCAAACCAGAGATTTTATGCAAACAAATTTGCTAGTCACCTGTTCTTCAATCTTGTCCTGTCTGTCAAGGGTAGCTTCCACTGCATCAAAAAACTCCTCTTCGTTGATGAGGCAGTTTGGACCCTCCTGTAAGAAACAAGAAAGTTTGCAAGAAAAGAGATGTTAAATGAGTCGGACCCCCAGGCACTTCAAGACACTGAAATTAGACATCTGGTAAATTAGTAATCCGGTAAATTAGAGCCCGATAAATCTCCATACCTCGTAGTCAGGACCCCCAAAGTGAGATTTCTTCTTCAGCTCTGACAGGGCGATCTTGTAGGCTTCCTCAACCCTTTTCCTCTTCTCCATCTCCTTCAGGAGCAAGGGAGACAGATACTGCAGGGTTACTGACGCTCCAGTTATCCATGCTGATCAGGATCCAGGGAACAGTGACAGGACACAAACCTCGGGCTTTAATTTGCCCTTAGAGTTCATGAAGGTTCACATGACAAGTCAGTAACTATTCTGCTTCAGAAATATGTTTACTATGGAAAAAAAAATGGAAAGCCCAAGGAACAGTTACTTCAGCTACAAAACGCATCACAAGAGTCATATGTACACGAAACGGGGGGCTGCCTCAAACCCCTGCCCCACCCTGGCCCTCTCAATAAAGGGGGGTGAACCAGGAAATGAGATACAATGAACAGGATGGGGACTCTAACTGGGTCAGCTCATGCAGCTTAAAGCGACATGTTGGAAACGCAGATAAGCAGCATCATGTGCTGGGGACAGAACCCTTTGCCTTCCTAATTAAGGCAAAGTATCACACTCTCAAACCGGGGAAGGCACACATGTGAGGTGAATCCACCCTGGAGCGACTGCTGGAATGCAGCTGGGTGCGGTCGAAACCTGCAGGGCCCCTGTTTGTTAATAAGGGAGAGCCTGCCGCGACAGGAGTGTCTCAGGCAGCCCCGAACTTCTGGAACAGAAAGCAGACAGCCGACCAGCCGGCCGTCCAGGTGTCCCCAGCCCAACACACAGAGCCGGAAAATAGGCTGCTTCAGTGGCTGCGCCATGAAGGATGGCTGCAGTTTAATGCGGATCTCCTCTCCTCCCCTCCGGGTGGAGGGTTGGGAACGGAAAAACGAGTAGCGACAAGATGCAGCTGCAGCAGTAGTACAACAGTCTGCCAGGAAAGAGAACAGAAGAAATAGTTCTGAAGTCTAAGAGACACCTAAGGACATCCAACGGGGAGCTACCATCTACTAATGCCTTATTCAGATCCACATGGGGATACCCAACAGGGGGCCACCATCTCCCAACGCCTCAGTTAGTTCCACATGGAGAGATCTAGCAGGGATCCTTGGCATGTTTGAATCAGGCTACCCATGTTAAGCAACTTCTTTTCAGAAAATACTGCCAGTGACTGGAGGTGGACCTGGGCAGACGCAGGCGTGCCGTACCTTGTCCAGCCTCTTCTGCCAGTTGTCCTCCCTCTTCACCATGAGCTCGATGCAGTGCGACAGGGTGGCCAAGATTCCGGCAGTGGTGGCTTTGAATGTAATCGCTTCTCCTTTAAAATCAATCCCATTTATCCCCTTGGAACTCAGAACTGGAAACACTGGAAACAGAATGAAGAGAATACATCCCCTCCATCAGAAGGCACATCCCACAGCCAGTGGCTACAGCAGCCCTTCCATGTACCGCTCCTCTGCGTTACTCAACATCTATTACAAACGCAAATTTAATGCGGCCCAATTTACAGGTTTTTGTTACAGCCCGAGCTGTTATAAATTACAGGAAATCATACTTGCAGCTTTATTTAAAGTGAGAAAGATAATTAAAAAATTAATAAAAAGACTAATTTAAAGACCGCTCACTCACGCTTTTCCTTGGCGCCATTATGGCCGTGCAGGAACTCTCCGTCCACGCGAGTCGAGGGGAAGTCGTCCTCATCGTCCTCCACGACTGGAAAGGATGGCAGCAGTTAGTGCTCCGTCTCCCAGGTCGAGAGGGGGGACGGGGGGGAACTGGGCTGAGCGCTCTGTGTGCATGTGGGCGGGGCCAGCCACCCGAGATTGACCGTCATCATCCGCCGGGTGGCATTGTCACCGAGGACAAAAGCCCAGCTTCTTCTTCAGGGAGGGGAAGAAAGCAAGTGTGGGGGCAAGTGCAGCGAAACAACAGGAATGATTCTGTGCGCTGATGAAGGGGCTGTCTGTTGTAATGGCGGGGTGGGGGGGGGGCGCCTGCCAGGACCGGTGTGTGGGCTGAGGGGCACATTCCCTGAACGCTGGAAACGCAGCCATGCAGGGACCTCTCACCTACAGCATGTCTCTATTGCACCAGGTACCAAGCTTTATATGTACAATGTATATGTACACTACAAGTTTTGTACACCACAAGTTTTTGCTACTTCTCCATTTATTTCATAAACTGTATGATATTTTATTCTTGTTAAGAATTGGAAGGTTGAATGAACAACTATAAATGATAATATGTTAAATAAAACAAGTTTCCTTTATAACATGGAAAGAGTACGTAACAGTGCATGTCTGACATCCTATTTACTGGTTGTGTGGTGATGGCAGTCAAATTCTAGGCCGTCCTTTAACTTTAAATGCACTAGTTAACTTTTTCATCCCATGAAACAGAGCAGTAATTAATGTACCTTCTGGAAAGAATGCCTCAAATTTTGGCTGATGTTATAACTGCTAGAGGAGGTTACTATGATGAATCAAAGGTATGACATTTTCTTGCTAATAAAGGTACTCAAATGGTGAACGTACTGTAAAAGTATTTGTTAGCAAAGAATATTGAGTACATGTTTAGTAAATGTTAAGTGAATGGTAGTGTACAGTGCCAGTACCAACAAAGCACCAAGGCTGAGGTATTCATATGATATTCATTACTGACTGATCATGCAAATAATCTGCCTCTGAAATGCAAAGGTATAGTTGTTAGTGCATAACATGCAACATCAATGTTAATTACACATCGCCCAATCCTATAATATTCTATAATAGCCATTTTTGAATTTAGTACAAGACACACCACATTGTGTTATGGTGACGTCATTCTGCACCGGTACCAGTTTTTCACACCAGTAGAAAACCAGATCACCAGAAGCGCCATTCAATTTTGTATCGTTTTGAAGTACCAATATCTGGTGCAGTGGAAAAGCACCCCTAATCGTAACATACACTATATTATCAAAAGTACTGGGACACCCCTCCAAATCATTGAATTCAGGTGATCCAATCAATTCCATAGCCACAGGCGTATAAAAATCAAGCACCTAGGCATGCAGACTGCTTCTACAAACATTTGGAAAGAATGGGTCGCTCTCAGGAGCTCAGTGAATTCAAGCATGGTACCATGATAGGATGCCACCTGTGCAATAAGTCCATTCGTGAAATTTCCTCACCACTAAATATTCCACTGTTAACTGTTACTGGTATTATAACAAAGTGGAAGCAATTGGGAACAGCAGCAACTCAACCACGCAGTGGTAGGCAACGTAAAATCACAGAGCGGGGACAACGCATGCCTCTCATCCAACATCAGTACCTGACCTCACAAATGCTCTCCTGGAAAAATGGACAATTCCCATAAACACACCCCTAAACCTTGCGGACAGCCTTCCCAGAAGAGTTAAAGCTGTTATAGCTGCAAAGGGTGGGCCAACTCCATATTAAAGCCTATGTATTAAGAATGGGATGTCAATAAAGTTCATGTTTGTGTAAAGGCAGGTGTCCTAATACTTTGGCAATATAGTGTATGTAGGGAATCTCCTAAAAACCCATGCTCAGCTCATCCTTAATCATCCCATACAGCATAACAGGCTGGCCCCACTCCTTCAAATTAAAAGTCACCAGCAGGGCCTCACATATGCGTGGGCTTTTCCATACATTAATCCAGCATTAATAAAGTATCAATTATTATTATTTATTATTATTATTATTATTTTATTTTGACAGAACTCTGAGGTCACAGGAAGTGCTCACCTTTATCCCTCTGCAGCTCGTCTTTGGAGACAGCATCTGCACAGCCATCAAAGTACTTCTGCAGGGTGTCCACCTGTCTGCACAGGATGTCCCGGAAGGTCTCCATCTCTGCCAACTTCTCACGCAGGCTATGACCTTTCTATCAGGATGCAAAACACCCAGTGCTCATTGGCCTAGTAGACAGATTACTTTTTTAAATTTGAATTTTTAATTTGCTGTCAGGATAGAAATCCATAACTATTTTAATGAAGTCAAGAAAACAGTCATTCAAACAGCAGACTAAGGTCAACCTTAGTTTGGTTTAGGGGGCATGACATGGAGCAGCATCATGGGAAGCCTTGAGAGAGAGCGCTACACAGTGGCTGGGCAGCGGACATGCTCCTCACCTTAAAGGAAGAAGCGGAGGTGGCCGAGTAGCTGCTGGCCGCTGACGTGAGGGACAGCATGGAGCCGTGGCGACGGAGGCTGGACTCCGAGCCGTAGCCAGACTCTGCCTGTAACAGGAAAGGGCGATACATGAAGGAGAAAGCAGACTTAGGAAGAAAGTGTAGCCAGCAGAGGGCAGCATAGAGGGTGACGTAGGGAGCGGTCTGAGCAGAGTGCAGAGTTAGGCCCCAACAGGGACCTAGTGAGCTAAACGCTTAAAGTGATAATACTGCCGGCAAGGCCTAACCGTGCATTCACACCGCCGAGTGGTGAGAGCGTCAAAGCCACCGGAAGTCATTCATTCTCTGTAGAAGGGCGTGTTGCCAGGTGGCAAAGAGTGGCATGGCGCAATTTAGGCGGAGAACGTCAAAATGAAGATGAAGCCTGGTCAAGTTTATGGTAATGAGCAATGATGTGGTTCAGTGGCAACCAATCGGAATGTAGAGATGCTCCGCTAAAGAGTTCCACAGAACACAAGTGTGTAAACTTTTGTTTTGACCAAACAAGTACCCAAGAACCGCCAGGGCATAAACAGTGAGATAGAATTAGTCTCCACACAGCATGTTACCCTTTAGACATGGGAAAAAATATCCATGTTTAGGCGGCATAAAACTATGCATTTAAAAAAAAAAATTCATTTCACATTTAACATTGATTTTTATGTCATGTCAACATGGTAAAATGTATGTGGTAAAAAGGTCTTTCAGTACTGAGATATACCTAGGCTAATGCTTTTCTATTCAAGGGCAAAGGTTTCAGTCTGTAGGTCATTATATTGGTTGCTGTATTATAATATTTGGGCTTTTAATCATAGCCCCTGAAATTAAAATTGTGAAAATTTCAATGAAGAGGTTTATTGTTTTGTCTGATACGCTTAATTAATATGTCTGACGTGGAGAAAGTGAAACAAAAGGAGCAAAATAGTCAGAGTCCCAGGCAGTCCAATATAAAACTATATAAACACTGTTATAGTAAGCTTCCATTTTCATATCCATTATCTAATCTACTGAACGCACATTCATATATACATGCTTTAATTTGATGTTCATGTATTTTTTTACTCCATTACGTCAGAGAGCATCCCCAGCATTCGCTAACATCGCAGACAGGGCTGCCAGAGTGAACGCTAATGCTCTCACCACCCGCAGTGTAAACATAAGGTAAGTTACTGGACAGAAGGTGGACAGAAGGTGGACAGAATCAGCAGTCAGTGCTGGGAGGAATCGAAGCTTAGCTGGCAAAAGAATGAACCAAAACAGAATTTGAATTAATATCCCATCGAGTAAATATAAGACTTAATTACACCCAATGCATTTAGCAAGGCACTAATGGCAGTAAACAGATTAGAAAACTAAATGTCAACTGCTTCTGCCACATTATCTGTACTTGTATCTAGTATCTGGCACTTCCTGCTCTAAGCATGTCAGTGTAGAATTTCACATGCCAATCATGTGAGCCTGTGTCCCCTGTTGGTCAGATCTGTACACTTAGAGACATGAACAATCAGAGGATGAAGTGCACCAGACAGTCCAATCTAAACTGCAGCGGTGTCACTGTTTGTGGCATTACCACTTTTCCACACCAAAAGAACACATTGTGTTATGATAAAATAAGAGAAAATTTAAACAAACATACATCACCATTGGCCCACAGCCCAACCACCGGGCCTTACCATAACAGCCTGTAACCGTGCGGATCATACCATCAATTTGGCAGAGGCAGGGGTGACAGTAGAGCTGCTCTATTATGGCGAAAATCATAATCACGATTATTTTGACCAATATGGCGATCACGATTATTTCCCACCGCTGATTAATTAGTGCACCAATCTGGATTTATTGCACAAGATAAAGTAGGGCATCATTTCAATACGAGATAGAGAAAAATGATATTTGTTTTTATCATTTTTTCATAATCATGGGAAGCCATGATTGTACTCGTGATTCAAATTCGATTAATCGCACAGCTCTAGGTAATGGTACAGATTTTGGGCCCCATGAAAGCATATCATATTGGATCCTCAACCCAGACCAATCCAAATATGTGCCAAATTCCCCCCACCCCCTTATAGTACACCTGGTAGAGGGACCAGTAAGAAGCAGAACGACACAAACCACAGGCACGCTGGAGTTTGGGGGATTGGGGGGGGGGGGGGGGCTGGCACCCAGCGGACCCAACGGCGCGGACGGCAAATTAACGCGGCTGTTTTTTAATTTGCTGCGGAGTTTTGGTGCCTTGGGGTGAATCATAATCACATAAGCAACAGTTTAAAAAATTTCATAAGCAGCAATAAAGAAAACACTAACAATGGGTCCGAATGGTCAGGCACGTCCCCTATGTACATGTCCTGTTGGTTTGTACGTTTGGCTGACCTTCACCTGGCAGAACGCCGATGATGCATCTCTCTGAGTAACGGTGAGTGTGGGGGTGGGGGGGGCAGCCTGACGGGAAGAGGCGACCCAAAGTCCAGAGGCTCCTTCTCGGGCCGTAATGGCTCAGAGTGCAATACGCACCCCCACGGGGGGCAAAGAGCCATTTCGGAGAACATCGATCTCCAACCTGAAACTCCTGCCAACCTAATTTCAATACTGTGGTCAGTTTCTAAATGTAGAAGACAAGCAAAACAAAAACAAATGAGCCTGCAGGAGCTTCCTGGAAATACTTTCTCTTCTGTGCCCAGCATCCAGAGTTTATTAGCGCAGCGCTAGCAGGGTACAGGCCACTGACAGGACAATGCATCAGCTCACTCCGCTGCAGGAAGAGCACAAGAACAACCTGGCATAAGAAGCTCACTGGAAGGTATCCCTCAATTAATGAGAACCAATTAGCCATCTGAAATGTGAACTGATAATACATATAGCCATGATAAAGGCTACTACACAGAACCGATGGAACTGTCAAAATAAACAAATGCTAATGGACAATAAACAAGGTCTGAATTTGTTTTGAAAAGATGCACTTATTCAAGGGGCTGGAGAAAAGCCCCTTTAAAAACCTTTAATTCATCAAAAAAAAACTTTGTGAAAGAATTAAAGGCACTACAATTTGACTTACTAAAATGTAACTAAACTGAGCACATTGTGTGTGAAATTTAGATAAGGCTTACACCTTCCATTGCCATTCCCATTTTCATTCAGCGCTTCATTCAAAGCCAAAACAGATCTACGCTGCTGAAAAAGGAAACTAATGCAATATAAATGATTTATGGGTGCAATTCACAGCACAAGAGACCAGACACCTCAGAACTCCAGTTGTTAGGTTGACCACAAATGCTTAGGTTGTTAGGTTTACCTTTCCACCACTAGGCAGCAGTGCTGAGATGGGAATCCTCCATCATCATGACTCAGGGGGGTTACAGTCGGTCAAAGACCAGGAGTAACCTTCCCAGGAAACTCATCCTAACACCGTTCAGGTCCCATTGTTTTATTTAATGGTTGATCACGAGATACAGCACAGTATAAAACCCAAGGAGTTTCTCCTTATCAGGGTTAAATTTAAAAAAAAAAAAAAAAGTTAATGGAGCTTTGGTAACATTTAAATTTCAAACAGCGTGTGTGTCACAGGCTTCCATAGCAAGCAGTTGGTAAGGGCCGGGCCTAGAAGCAGACAGGCAGGACAGGTGGTGGGTGTGGCCTAAAGGTACCAGAGAGCACCGCCCACAGGCGAGTATTTCCTGATCAGCATGGTAAAGGCAGCGTGAGTCACGACCCGTCAGTAGAAGGATACGGCAAGCCTGGTGACTCACTGCTTCTTGCAGCTTTACTCACCTCCGCGCTTATGGTGGCGGGGTGGGGATTTCCCAGCACCCAGACCACAGGGATAAGCTGCAGGGTGGGGCGCAGCTTTCACCCCAGCAAAATCTCCGGAATCCCCCCCGCGCCCCCCCCAGCCATGTTTCAAACGCAAACACAAGCTGCCATGGCAACAATGACTAAACAGAACTGCAGAGCCTTTCTGACGCAGCAGCGTGGATAGGAGGGGCTGCGGCTGTGTATCCTCCACATCGCCAGGTCCTGCACATTGATCTCAAGCTTCGCTCTCAACCATATGCGAAATGAAACATTCCAATGTACCTGTACTTGTGCAAATGGCGAATACAAAATCACTACAACAAAGCAGCCTACAGAGTATTCGAAGAATGCTCATGAATGAAGAAATTCGGTGCCAAATTCCAATACCTAAACAGTAAATCCCAGCATGTGTGAGCGCATGCAGCATCCTTGTACCAAGATCTAAAGTCGCTAATGATTAACTATTAACGTAACGTTTAGGGTTGGCCGATCCACATTTTTTCAGTTCCGTTCCGATTCCGATATACAACTGCCAGTACTGATACTTTCGATGCAACAGCTTTTTACTTTAATATCTTAATACAGAAAATACTTATATATGTATGCTTTATACATCATTAAAAAATTTTAACTAGTAAAAACAGATGAAAAAATTCTTTATGGATTAGACTACTAGAAACATACATAACAATAACATACTGTTCCACCTTGCTTGTACATCGTTTTAAGTGTTTAAGGCATTTGCAGTTCAATATGAATATCTTCCAAGCGAGGATACGCAAGTGGTGAATGCTTAAAATACACCACAATTTTTCTCCCATTGGCAACATTAGACTCTCCAAGAGGAATGTAGAAAGAAAGATTGCATTGGAGGCTAAGGATGACAATAAAAGTTTCTTC
>JAODLD010000124.1:10233764-10248617 GCA_026781065.1 Mormyrops boulengeri
GTTCTCCCCAAACGAGCTTGATGGGCCGAATGGCCTCCTCTCGTTTGTAAATTTCTTATGTTCTTATGTTCTAACATCGTCACTTACACTTCTTTACGACTGCAGTCACTCGTGTATCACGAGCCGTAGCGAGTGTGCAAACAGTACAAGCTAGCGACTCCCAAATCGTCCATTGCGTTTTTCATATTATTCACCTTGTCTCGCACAAGTGCATGCGCTTTATTTAGTGGGATTTTCCACAAAACGCTATTTCCACCTCTCAAAACTTTGGTTTTTACAAATATTGAAAATCGCTGTACTACTAGTTGTTGTTAAAAGCATAAAATACTACCAGATCGTCACCCCCATATCTGATGTTTTTACGCTTCTCCTACAGCGAAGGGTATGCATGTGACGTCACTGCAGGCGGTAGTCACTGCGAACGACCTACTGAGTGCAGCAATTAGTGATGTGCGATACAACAAGATTTGGTATCGATCCGATACCAAGTAAATACAGGGCAAGTATCACCGATACGATACCGATACTTTTTTAATAATTAAGGTGGATGCATCAAATTGCTAAAGCTGAATTAATTTTCATTACCTTTAGGTGTTCTGTGTTTTTTTTTAAATTTATTAGTTAAAACCCATGACAAAATTTGGGCAAAGTTTATAAGTAAATAAATACTGTAGCGCGGAGGTACCGGCGGGCAGCGCGGCATGTTGGACTGATGCCAGCTTGTAAATAGTTCAGTAAATCGCTTGTGTGATTATAAATGTGCTGTGTATGTCATGTCATGTATAGTGGTCAATGTCTATTGTTGTACGTAGTGTGTATGCATGTGTGCATGCGCCCACCGTGTGTATGAGGAGTAAACGGAGCGACGAGCACGGTGAGCAGTGCGAGTGCGTGGGTTGTAGTAGTACGGGTGTAATAAACGGCGTCTGGTGCTTAAACCCCGCACTGTCTCTGCTGTTTAAATATTGCGAGCATGGCTCAGCGATTCATTATTGCAATACTCTGTTATAAATATTGTACTCTGTGCGTGTGCGCGCGTGCAAGTGAGCCTGTTCGCTTGCCTGGCGCCGCTGAGTCACGTGACAGCGGGGAGCAGCAATTGAGAGCAGCAGCGCTGACACAGACAGCCGCAGTGCACTCAGGAGAGAAATGGAAACTGAACTATCGATCGCATTAAACTGGTATTGATCAACATCAATACCAAAATTATTATCGATATTATCGATACTTGGATCGATCCGCCCCCCACTAGCAGCAATTGATTGTACAAATAGGTTTAACACTAAATAGGACCTCTTTTTAGAGACTCCCAAAAACTAAATATGTAAGTATTGGACGTGGATCGGTAACATATGGCCGATACCCAATACGTCTGGATTGGCACCGATACAGATCCGAATATTGGATCGGTTTATCCCTAGTAACGTTACACAAATATGGAGGCCGGAAGGAATAACGTATGCCCAGAGACAAACCGGTGAGCTGGCTCTTATGTGTTATTGTTTTTGTTTGTCGTGTAGCGTGGGGAAAAAAATACTTAAGAAATCAAAAGTGTGGCTCCAAAGGATTCCAGACTGCAACCATTTAGTCGACCATTTTTGGAGATAAATTTTATGACTAAGCGCACCAGTGCAACTTACAAATATGCCCCTTCCCCCATATAGTGACTGACCACATCGTTGTACATCACTTGAAACACCCGGAGAGAACAAGAAATAGTGCATATGTGTGTGTGTGTGTGTGTAAGACCACCGGATTGCAGTCCTCGGAAGCACTACTGACGAGCTCTGAAACTTGCCAACTGCTTGACCACAAGCACCGGTGCTAACATGGATAAGAAGTTACATGGAAGTGTAGAAAGAGAGAGCAAGTGGAGTTATTTTTGTACCTCAATAATAAGACTGAATACCTTTATGCCTGCGTCTCCATAACATGCCATCGCGTATTAGCAGGATAACTTTACGTCGTTTTTAATATTCTGTGAAAAATGAAAGATCGATTTGCTGGCCATTTTTATCTATAAATTATAAACACATTGCGGGTCATATAAGTAAAATATAAATAAAATGCTGTATCCTGTTATGATCAGGATGGATCCTCCCAGTAACTAACAAATAACTCATAAAACTTCTTCAAATAAATGATCTGTGCTGTAATGTTTAATGTATTTTTGTTGTGGTTGAAACCAATTTAAAAACATATTGGTATCGAAAAAGTATTATTCTGGAACCAGTATTGAAATCAAGGTACTGTTCTGGTACTGGTATTGAAAAATACTTAACAATGCCCAGCCCTGCTAATGTATCTGAACAGCGGCTGAATGCAGCAAGTGAATCAAGATGTGTCACTAAAATGAGGGAGAGGTCACAGCATTCCAGGGCACAGGACGACACAGTGGGGGTGTAGGGAAGGTAACAGCCCTCAAAGAAAAAGGCTTGCATCGGTAACCTGGCATCCAGTTCCTAGTTGTGACTATAATGTCAAAACCTTGCCTGACACCCACAGCCCTTAATGGCTGAACATGGGCAGCCACAGTCTCTATCTGAAAGTTTCCACGTCACAGCAAAGTGCTAAGCAAATGCTCCTCACAGTACATAGCCAGGATGCAAGAGAGCAGGTGATAGGGCCCATTTATATGAAACCATATCCCAAAACTCTCTTTTCCAAGGGATATTACATTTTAAATCTATTGTATATACATTTCTCAGTTAATACATACATAAGAGGCTGCCAATAGCCTGGTACTAACCAGAAGGGCATGGCTAAAAAACCCCGGAAGGTCGTGACCTCAAACATTCCACTGAGAAAACATCTCGCCAAGCTGCTGAAGCAGGGACTACCTTGTCACATGTGGACCAGAGGTGCACGTCGGCCCGCTAGGCTAACCTCACAAAGCTGGGAAGCCACAGTGCCCCCATCTCCGCCTCACATGTATATCCAGCTGCTCTATCAGGCCACTTAATCCTGAGGGACTTTAATTGTAGCCGCTTACTCAGCCAGATATATTACCTGGGATAAGCAGGTCAAGCGCTCCACTCAGGAGTACAGCAGACACCTGAACCGGCATATCCTTCCTGCCAAGGCTACCTGCCCTGGACAGGAGGTGGCGCTTAACCTCTGACCTACAAAATGCCCATGAGGCAACAGCACTATCCCTACAGTTGCTGGATAGTGTGACAGCAGCTCTGGGTCTTATTTCCACGCCATTGCGCGATATTCCAACCATCCTGTCGGAGCCGTGCCATCAGCTCTGACGTCTAATGACTGTACAGACTGGCAATCTGCATCCAGCCGGGGTTCTTTGGCGGCCCACGCTACCATGCACTGACATACACAGTCCAGTGCACGAGGTCAGGCCAGGGCCAAAATGCAGTCAGACAAAGTCCTACTGGACCCAAGGGGGGGAAACTGTTTGTACAACTATCAATGCCGATGTCCCGATACCATCAAAAACAAGGATCAGCAGACCGCCAAGAGCCCCCCAGTGGTGCCATTGGAGGCACACGATAACTGAAGCACTGTTAAAAGAGGAAGCAAGTGGAAACTGCAGAAACCACATGATGGAGATACTGCAGAATCCTCCATGCATCAATGAGACCAGGAAAGTGAAAGCAGAGGGAACAAGAGTACTACAGTGTTGGGGCGGCGGGTGGGGGACATGGCCAACCACACGGCCAAGATTCATCTCCAAAAGAGGTTGGCGCAGCCACTGCTGAAATCTCACACAACAGGAGGATTCAGGATCATGGAAGAGTCCTATGGAAAAGTCCTGCAGGTTTGCTCTGCAGGTGCGGTCTGGGTGACATGTGAGCCTTACCCGGTGCAGCTCGATGGACTCGATCCACTGGGACCGGTGCTCTGGGTCTTGCGCCCGCAGGTACCACACACTGTCATTGACGCTGATATCCAGCCGGCACTCGTCAAACTCGTGGGGCTGTGGGTGGGGGGAGAGAAGAAGGGAGACACGGTGAATACACAAAGTTTGAAAAAGATCCATGAAATACTTTTAGAGTCACTGGGTTCACAAAACCAAATGTCTTCTATAGCTGCCGTTTCCTTCCTTTGTTGCCACACAGTGCTGCTTCATTTTTGGGGCAATTTGTCTCACAATGAAATCAGGTGCAGATCTTAAACCATATCCAACATTTCTGTGAAGCAGCAATATAAGCCATCAAATACTGTATGAATTATCACAGATAACTGAATTCAACAATATTCTGCAATGAGAAAATCAAAATCCCAAATTAACCTGCAAGGCAGTTGTTCAGAAGGCTTACATTTAAATATGGCCAAACTGCAAAGACCGGAGAGCAGACTCCTCTCTCTGCACTCCGGACCTAAATGGGCCCCCCCCTCCATCAAATGCAGCAGTTGGCTGGCAATTGCCGTGCACGTGCAGATGCCTTTGCTCCACACCTTCCTCTGGCACTCGAGGCAGGGCTCTTTTTCATGGCTGCGGGCCAAGGGTGTGGGGAGGGGGAGTACGGGAATCGGGTATGGTGGCAGGGGATCCAGTACTGCAGGCGTGGAGGTCTCCACCCTGTAAACAAGGTTGACGGGATTGAGGTGTGTGTGTGTGTGTGTGTGTGTGTGTGAGAGAGAGAGAGAGAGAAAACAGCACAGACCTGTTCTCCTCACTGAGAGCTTCGTAACAGCTTGCCCAGAAAAGGAAGGCACTTCAAAAAGCAGAAGATTAAGCTATAGGGTCAGAGCTGAACGTGTGAGACGCGCGACAGAGGAATGCAAACATGAAAGCAATCATGCACGCTACAGGCAGCAGCACATACTGGTGGTGATGGGGCGTGGGGGGGGGGTTCAGACAGAGACATCGGCACTGGAAATACAAAACGTTACATCCCCTCCAAATTTTCATACCCCGTAAAGTCTGGAACGGTCAGCAGCTTTAATATCATTCGCTAGGGTCTGGAAATGAACTCCATGATTTTTAGAAGCTGGGCCTTAAAAATATAGAGTAGTACAACATATAACACCACAATCACCCATGGAGACCGGCTGTAAGAACAGTAATTAAACTTCATCGGTTCTTTCGCCATCTGAATTGCTCAACTTCATCGTCATCATAATCACCCTGGAATTTCTATTTCTATCAGTAAAGCCAATTTAAAAAAATTCTTTTTTTATTATATCTAGGCACCTTGAGCTGCATTACAAATGGTCCTGCTAGCTGCAAGTTAGAATGAAGAAAAAAATCGTTCTGCCGAAGCTAAACAGAGCTTGACTTGCAAAGAGCCCATCTTTCTGCTATGTGATCACATGTCAGGGGTGAGAGGGCAAAGCCAGATTTCAGCTCATGCGCACAACCTTTTGGACTGACGCAGCACATGATACTGCAGGCCGTTGTGCAAGGGAACATAAAATACCACAAAAATAATAAGTACAGGGGAATAAAACAGATATAGCATGTGACAGTCCTGACAAACACCACAGATATTGAAACCACCAGCTGCAACTTTCACAGTATCTGGAAAATAAGCCTTTGGAGCAAGTGATACCTAAGCGAATGGAAAAGCAATCAACCAAGTACCAAATTGTCTTTTTTGGAAGGGAAAATGGAAACGGTGATCAGCACTGCACTTCACGATTACTGTTAGTTTTTCTTGGGGGTAGGGGGGGTCACAGAAGAGACACAAATAGCTTTACAGGCTCTTAAAACATTCTGGCACAGGCAACAGCACTTACTAAGGACCGAACAAGAGGGATGATTACGGCACTGGGAATACAGTAATGGAAACATGAGAGGGCAGGCCTCAGGACAGGCAACTCATTTCTGGTGAGGCTGATAATGTCAGAGCTCACGGGTCGACTGAAGAGCACAGCACTGCAGATGCAAAACAGAGAGCAAGGAAAACCTCAAGGAACCTCTGTGGGGCTCACAGTGACTGTCTGATTGTATGGGAAAAGAACTGAGGATTCCAGTAAAGGAAGAAGGAAAAAAAAAAAAAAAAAAAAAAAAAAGATCCTTCACTTTTCTGACTCAAACTCTTTCAGTAATCAAAGCTGCCCCCCAAATACCAAAACACAATTACCACAGGACAGACGTGTAGCCAAGAAGGGGGGCGAATTCACCCATAAGTGACAAGGCAAACATTTCAAGCAAATGGCAAAATTAATACCGCATCGAGAATCTCCCTGGACAAATGCGTTTCAGTGTTGAAAGCCAATAGCCCATAACCATGTTTTAAAACTGGAGCAGGCACCAATTTGCAATCGAATGGCCCACATTCGGTGCTCTAAGTAGCTTTTCTGTTGCTAATGGCTTTCAACATCACGGACGCATTTCCCAATTTTACAATAATCTGTCCACAGGAAGCTGGGATCACACAGAGCAAAAGCAGACATGCATCCTGCCACATGCAATAACTCACATGCTCCAGGCTGTAATGTCTTCCTCCTAACATATCATAGAGGGCAGGGAAGAGGACCTGCGAGTGTAGGAATGAGACTCCTGTCCTCCAAAGCAAAACCATGCCGACAATACAAGCTCTGACTCCATTTGAGCATGAAAGAATCATCAGCATCGGTATTAGCAGCCTATGGGAAACTTAACATGCATTCAGGAATTTGGAGCAATGGTTGATCCAATCAGGAATTCCCAGAAATCATCCAATCAGGAAGGCTGTGATGCAGAGCAAATGCTGGGAAGCAAAGTGCTGCAAAACAGGGTATAACCAGGAGAAGATACTAGGATATTCATCACAAGCCGAAAGTCAAAGCAGATTTACAAGCTGAGCCCCCACTATCCCCAGAGCTCCTGCATTGTTATTGGCAAATCGTACTTAATGCCAGACCTCTGTAGGCCATTACTGAGTCTTGCCTCGCCTTGTCAATAAACCTTAAAATTAGGTCTTTGGCACAGAGCCCCAAGACAAAGTGAAGGCAGCCCGGCACTCTGGTCAACATGTGGAGCCAGGAGGATGACCTGCATTTCAGCGAGGACCATAGATACTTCAGGAAAAACTGCCAAAGAGAATCTCCCTACGTTTCAGTAGGTGCGGTTCATGTTGTATAAATCCTCTGATAATAAGTTAAATCCTTTCGAGATCTGCCTTTCAACAGTAACACCAGACTCATTTAGCGATTGCGGGAGATACGACCTGGTACCCGTTTACACTCTCCACACGAAACGTGAACTGCTACAGTCTTAGGTTACCAAATCTAGCAAATATGAAGAGCAAACACAGCCCATTGTGAGAAAAGGGGTCTGTTTCCACAGCTTTTTTGTACTGAATTCGAAAAATGGCTGTATATTATAGGGCCCGGCAAGGTGCGATATTAATACCAACATCACATGTTGTGCATGTGCAATTCTTACATCGCTAGTCAGCTATGTTAAAATAAGGCTTTTTCTTACTCTAAATTCTAAAAGTCAGTTTAAAGTTTCCCTCTGCTGCTTTTGCATGAGCACTGCCTGTGTTTCATCCCTCCAAGATGGGTATTTGAGAAATTTATGGTAAACTCCTTCTTTGTTTTATAAATACCTCAATATTTTACAACAAAATCACACTGCAATACTTTCCAATACCACGCAGTCCTAGAATATCATACAAAATACTTTATTTCTTTTTATGCTAACCTGATCTCTGGTTCTTCTGACCAGATCACAGTTAAAGCCTGGGTCACTTCGTTTGTCCATGCATCCATTATCGATCGTATAACCGATCGACAAATAAAGCTTTTCAAGTCCCACCCCAAAGTACCAAAAAAGTACCCCACTGGAACTTTTGGTATGGCTGTTTTGGTTACCCTAACTGAATAGCCAATTGAATGTTTCCTTTCTGTTGTCAGAAGTTGATATGCTGGTCCTATGTTTGGCACAGTCATGTTTTTTTGTTTCCTTTTGCAGTTTAATAAGTGCAATAAATGCTTTTAGACAATTGCGATAAGAATTCTAAGCAAAAGAATCTCAGTTCACATTTTTTCAGAATCGTGCAGCCCTAAGCACAACACATAACTCGTTATTGAGTTTGCTAAATGTGTGAGCAATGCTTCAAATAGCCTTTGCTTCATCAAATATTGACACAATCAATAGACAACACACGTTCTTGGTACTAATGAACTGCAGAGGATCTGCAGACATCAGTGGTTCTTATGCAAACATGCACATACTCCAGACGCCATCAACTGACACTATAACTGCCCTGTGCAATCCTATGATAAAGAACCACTGGAATTCCACACAAGTCAAACACAGAAATCTGTTAAAGTAACCAGCATGTCAACTTTCTTGTCGTGTTTAAGATGAAAATCATTTCAAAATGTCCATGCCATTCAGACTAATGAAACGCCCAAATTTCCCAAAAGAGGTTGTGCAACAAAACCACAAACGAAGGTCAGGAGGGAAGAAGAAATTTTCTTTTCTGCAAGTTAAGAAACCCATGGTTGGGGTACAACAGCAAATGTACACCGTCTAGCAGATAATGCACACACATTAAATAACCGGCCCTGCACCTATAAGTTCACACTGTTGTCCTAGCACATTGAGCCTCTGTGTAAAAAAACGTTTTAGGAGTCCTGTTAATCACCGTTTTAAGAAAGTACGAGAGAATGATCAAAAAAAATCCCAATACGTGTTAATGACAAAAAACTTTGCTGCTTTAAGGCTCCACGTTAAATGTGCTGCTTTGGCTAAAAGTCCTCAAACATAAAAGTCCTCATAGTCCTCCACTAAACTCAAAAGGAAATTGCCTTTTCTCCTCAGGCTGATTTATAAAACATATCAGTCTTCCCACTGTGACAAATATCTAATATTTAACAGCTCTGCGCAACATCAACACAACATTTTCAAAAGTTTAAAAAAAAAAAATGCCTGGTTATTTTCATCACAAGCTTCTAGAGCACTAAAAACTCATGGTGACTTGAGCTACAAAGGTCCATTTTGTAGAACAATCAGCTTTTAAGCCATTTTATCCACGTCCCATCCACAGAAATCATCTGGATCATTTTGCTTTGACACACCAGTGCAGAGACAGTACAGTACAACGCACAACTTTCATGACAGTACCAGTTCGACAAGATCCTCCAAGACTGCTTTCAAATTAAAGCCCTTAAAATTTACTTGAGGCAACATGATATATTGCACACCGCATTCAACCACTGCTTTACAGGTTTTATATTATTGACTACACGGAGTTGCCCTTCTCCTAATTAGAGTAATATACACAAATACCCTGTAGGACCAACGAACATAAAATTGTATTTGTAGATTGTAGTTACTGACTAGCTCTTCATAAGGAAGAAGGCTTTGGCTAGATTGTAAAAGTATTTTCAAAATGGCTGTAAGAGAATGACTTCAGATGGGACTGTCAGGCTTCAGGAGACTGAACTAGTAAAAAAAAAAAATACTTATTCAGGGCAGGTCATTCTAGGTTTCATAAAAGGCCCTTATTTGTAACACTGTCCACTGCCTCAGGGGCCCTGATCTTGTACTTAATGCACCGCTGGCCATGATGCATAGGGCCTTGTGACTCGCAATGTGAAAAATGGAGCGTGTCAATACAGGGGTGTGAATCAGATAGGCTCACGACAGTTTTGCATGTAAACACAGGGGAAGTGCTGCGATTGGCCGAGTCCCAAACATAATGACAATGGCCACACAGGACAAAATGACCTGGTGCACTGGATAAAAACAAGAGAGATGCAAACTGACATCACTATGCGTCACTGGAAAGGCGCCGTTAGCCGATTCATCCACAACCTCGTGATTAATGATTCTGGACATGGACCAAAAGCACGAGGTCCACGCCGCTTCCACGCCGCTTCCTCAGCCAAGCCGTGCAAACCGAGACAAGGTTTCGCAAGGGTCAATGTTGAAACTGCCACTTCTTGCAGGTGTTAGTCATTAACAGCACAGGCAGGTTGTGATGTCATTCTTTTCATCAGGACACTCTGGTATAAACTCTTTAGACAACTCTTCTTTAAAATTAATTAAGGGTGAAGGAGATCACGTCCAAAAGCTGAGTTGTGCTTCTTCATTATGGGTAATTAACGTACAGATTAAATAGCTAGTGATGCAATCAGGGTTTTTTTCCATCATTCTAAATGAGTTGCATACAGAGGAAGGAAAGGTGGGAGAACTTTCAGCAATACCTCAGGAACAACTTCTCCATTAATTACGGTCCAGCCCAATCTTCTCTCACTGAAGTCTCAAAGATCACATAATCCTTTACTTTTTGCTATGACCTTGTGAATATCAGTGTCCTTACTGACCAATTCCCCCACACCTGCCAGTAAAGGACGTAGGGGAACGAGGCCGCACACTAACATTGAGGCCAGGCAGCCCTGTGATCCGAGGCCCTCCCCCCCGCTGGGGCTCCTCTGCCCCGGTTCGCAGCACAAGGCCCTTACCGTGATTACAGCCTTGCTCAGGCACAGCGAGCCCCTGCAGCCGTACTCCCTCTCATCCTGTGATTTGTAGTAGCTCAGTGTGTTGTTCTTCAACACCACCCAGCGGTCCTGCCACCCGTGGATGTAATTGGTCCACTGAAGGAAGAAGAAAAAAAGCATCATGCATACCGTGCATACCATGCACTGGAATTTAGAAATTAATGAATCATTTCAGTTTGGTGGAGGTGCAAAACTAGGAATCTGATCCAAACCTAACTATGACTAATCTAATTCTAATGACTAATCTAACTGTGGGCCAAAATCATACTATACAAGTATACATATATTCAATATTTAATATATAACAAAACAAAAGTTAGAAATTCGCAGAGTTAAAATTAAGTTTAACGTCTTCTGGTTATCCCTTGTGTAGTTATGGAGTTAATTCTGATGTACCTGAGCCCGGATTTACCAAATCAAGTATGAAGACTTGCGAGCCTCTCATGACGCGACTCGTTAAGGAAGGCTTACTTAACTATTAATCAATGTTTAATCGGCTCCTCACAATAACATCCACTTTGGGTGAGGACTCCACGTCTAAATATAAGGACACCGTTAATACCTCACACTCCATAACTTAGGGGTCTACTCGCTAGCTGCATTCAGGACAAATGGACAAATATACTGTTGATTAACCTAAAACTTTTCAGTATCAAGCAAATCGTATTACCTCGCGAATCATTAAAAACATTTAATTCTCCGTTAATAAGTTTACACTGTGCCTCTATACATAACAAAGGGTCTGTCTGGGTAATAATCCTTTTGAGAAACCAGCGACAGCTATTGAAAGGACCAGTTAATTCTGCTGTCAGACTCGCTAGTTAACGCAGGATTACTCCCAGACTTGGACGGCTCTAACTAACCAGATAGGTCACCCAGCAGCTAGCTGGTTATCCGGCGGTAATGGAGTGCCTCAGTGAAAACGGACATCCGGCAATAGGAGTGAGGCAAACCGCAGCTGTCACTTATTAACCGGACACTTTCACGTCCAGGCAGGCTGCCCAGCGGACCCAGCATCCGCTTTACCTTGCTGAGGATCCCGCTGAACTCGGCGTAGTGCTGACCGGACTCCGTCTCTAGATCCTCCTCGGATCCAGAAGAATTCCAGCTCTGATTATCCGACATTTTGTACAAATCAATCAATCGACGTCCTCGATCCAAAAAAATAATAATAATAATAATGATGATGATGATAACCCGATGTGTTAAATGGCCGGAGAGCCAACTGAGAGCGAGGGAAAACGGGAAAATCTCACTGCAGTCGTTAGTTTGTAAAACTGGAAATAACAGTCCGAGACAGAAAATAACTCATGGTGATAACGGTCACATTGGAGCTGGTTTCAAACGGGAACCACTGAGCGACTAACGGTGACGCAGAACATCACGGGCTACGCGGTTAGCCGGCTAGGAAGCTACACGGACGACCGAAACACACCCCTTCTGATTTCCGAAGCGACGGCGGCGGTGGTATCTTAGAGAGCTACAGCACGGAAGAAAAAAATGGGCGCGCAGGAAGCAGCCTGGCCGCGATACCAGGCGGACATCCACGGCTGATTTCCGGGGGATAAGCCAAAGTTCAAAAAGCTGCGGAGATCGAAGTATGGAGCACCTCAGTCCTTAGCGTACGCCATACAAACCAACACCTGCCGGGCTTCTGAGAGTGTGCGGCGTGTGCCGCTGCTTGTGGAGGGGCGCTGGCTGCACCGCCACGTCACGTGACCCGCCCCCAAAACGAAGTCTACCCCGCCCATATGTACATATATGGCAACGGTCTTGGGGCCGGACCAGCGGTAGCGAAGTCCGAGCTCTAGGGTTCAGTTTAGAAACTGGAGTGCGTTTGATTCTACGCTTTGATTTGAATACGGAGTTATTTCAGTTATTAATTTTAGCATGTTCAACATCATACATTCATAATGTGTTTATGAAGATTACAATAATGCTGTAACTGGTTAAGAAACTATATATATATATATATATATGACAAAATGAACAATCGAAACAGTAGTTAATGATTCCATGCTTCAAGTTGAAATCTTTAGGAACGTACTTTCGCAAGCTCGAGCTGTGTTTTATTTACACCGCAGCCTGGAGATCCATATTAAAGAGTTTTTGTACCAGCTCGATAAGCATTCTTCACGCACACGTTACTCGGTATCAGGGCAAAAATGCTGATAAAAGTGTAGTCAGTACAGTATGTAAGAGGTACACATTGTGCTGGGTAAACGAAGAATTTAATATGGAAGACTGGCGTATGAATTAGGGCATTAATTTTATGCTGAGGTGCACTGTTATATGACTTCCCTTCATGTGTTATTCAATACTAAAATCAAAGGTCTTCATTTTTTCAAGGACAGCGTGTACGAAACCATTAGTCAGGGGACTAAGGTTATAGATGTCTGATATTTATGTTATTCACTGTAGCTATCAATATTTTGTTTTGTCACCTTAGGACAATATTCATCTGCAGGATTCAAACGGGAAAACTGAAACAAAAGTGTGGTTTAATACATACTTTTTTACATGAAGTATTGTGTCGTTTTAGTAACCAGTGGATACATGTTTTATTATGCAATGGTAAAATGCAGCCAGGACAGAAAAGGTTCATGTATTTGCTTGTCTCTAACTGGCACATTCTAGCTGTGGTGGCACTGGTTAAATGGGATTTGCTATGCCAGTGCAAGCCTGTGGTAAGATGAGAAGCAGATGGTTAAAACACAGGAGCGGTAACAGGACCTTCAGCAGCACAGTAAGTCAGCTGTCAGTATCACACCTCCAGAGCTGTAGGTTTGATTCCTGCTGCAGGCTGTTTCTGTGTTCTCAGTGTTTTCACACCTGTGTCCTGCCGCAGCACAAGAACATGTGCTTAGGTAACCTTAGTGTTTAGTGTTTTCTCAATCTGTGTTTTCTGCTCTCGAAAATGTAGACTGTCTGGTAGGGCGCCCGAGAGGGAGCGAAAACATGGACTGTTTGGCAGGGAGCAAAAACATGGTCTGTCTGGGAGGGAGCAAAAACATGGACTGTTTGGCAGGGAGCAAAAAACATGGACTGTCTGGCAGGGAGCTGGGAAGGAGCAAAAACATGGACTGTCAGTGAGTCACCAAGGACCAGGTTGGGAAACACTGCTCTAATTGAAAGTGAGCTGAAGGTGAATTGAATTGAGGTGTGCATCCTGCAGTGGACTGGCATGGCATAAGTTCCATGAGCTGTACTGAATAAGAAATTATGGAAAATGAATAGGTGTGATATCTTATTGCTTATTACCAGGAGCCAAATTCCCCCCACATATCATCATGTTACAAGGCAAAGAAGGTTGTTCCCTTTCAGAAAACTGCAGGTTCTTACATATTATACAACATAATTATCACCGAACACATAACTCTATGTTTTAACCTGAAGGCAAAAAATTCCAACTGTTATTTAATCCTGATTTTAACAACAAATATGCTCCACTAATCATTTGATAGTTTCACACAACAAAAATAATCACAGTAATAATCAGAACACTTCTCACCTTGGGCTCATTTTCCTCTGTTCCCCATTACTTCTGCAAATCAAAGTTTCAGTCTCCTTTGGACAAAGGCAGGTGTTCTTTCATTAACCCCTAAGGATTTCCCAGGTATGGTTTAGAACTGTCAACAGCCATGAAAATAAAGCAGTACACCACTCTCTAATGAAAACAACACAGTCAGTAGCTTTTGCATGTTTTACATTTTTTTTTTGAGGGGGCAGGGATGGAATTTACTTGTAAAATTGAGTATACTAGTTGACGTTCGAAGACAACATGCATGACAACCTCAGTTAAAGCAAAAATATCGGGGGTATTATGGAGAGGTGTTGCAAGTTTATTGAGCAACAGGGAAGCTGCATCTCCATAGAGTGTCGCTAACCTCCTCGTGCACAGGAACAATGAGGGAATCTCACACTTATTGATTCATAATTGACTATTACCGTTGCTTCACTATATGGAACATCTTCATACAATGACAGTTTGAATAGAGTCTTCGTACATGATGGACAGTTTCCAGTACCGTATGTGATTATATCTGCTATATTTGATGCCAATGGCATAGATAAGAGTTTGAACTTGACTTGGGGGGGGGGGGGGGGCGTACAAATAAAAAATTTAAATACAAGATCTATTTATTGGAGGGGGGGTCTCCTGCTGCTCCTTCGCCACTGTTTGATACAGAAGGTCTTTATCTTTATATAACTGCTTTTCCTGGTGAAGGTTATGGTGGACACCTGCCAAGCAGGTCAGACCAGACTTCCATTATGAGGTGACCGCAGCTCATTGCGGGGGATCATCCGGCACTCCCAAGCTGCCTAGAGCAGGGGTGTCAAACTGCATTCCTGGAGGGCCAGAGCCCTGTGAAGCTTAGTTCTTTCCCTGTTCCACCACAAATGATTCAGCTCAACAGCTATGTGGTAATTAGCACAAGAAGTTGAATC
>JAODLD010000124.1:10276055-10304956 GCA_026781065.1 Mormyrops boulengeri
CTTTCCAGACAGTCCTTATCTTAGGTCCCTGCCAGACAGTCCATATTTTTGCTCCTAGCTAGGAAGCAGCAAAATCGTGGACTGGCTGGGGGTTGCCAAGGACCGGGTTGGGAAACACTGGCCTAAGTGATCACCGCTCTTCAAGTCCTTCACTCCAGTCCTCAGTCGTGTCAGATTAATGAGCCTGATGAATGCCCTTTCGCTTGTGCGTGTGTGTGGGGAGCTGAGCTTCATTCCACAAGCTTGATGGAGTGTATCTGAGAGGTGGTGGCCCTGCCGTGATGGGCGGGGCCTCTGCCACCTGCAGGGCCCTGAGAGGATCGAGGGAACTTCGCTGCTGTCGCCTGGCTGACAGTAAGCTGATGAGGTGACACATGGGAAAAAAAACAATACAAGAGAGTCATGACAACGCAGATCACAGTACGGAGTGACGGCAAATATACCGGTATGTCCACAGCATCCTGCTGCGTTTCATTATTAAACACAAAACTAATGAGAAGCTATGACACTGTTCAGTCTCTAATTAAATTAACTTAATTGGGAGATTATTAAATATGGTGAACGACACACCGCTTCCCTAGAGAAGCTGTAATTGTTCTTTCTTCACAAATAATATCTAATGAGGCTGATGGGGGTGGGCTGACCTGCGTGACGGGATGGTGCCGCTCCACGATAACCGAGCTCATGGGTGGGTCGACACCCATCACCTGCAGGCTCCCGGCCACACGGCTCGCCCTGCCTCTGAGGTCGGAGCGCCCTGTGATGCGAGCCGTGATGGTCTTGGCAGCCTTCTGCTGGGCCGAGGTCACGACACGCGTGCCGGGCTATGGGAAAGCAGGGAGGCCTTCACAATATGGCAGTTAGCTCACTCATAAATCTGCTCCACCTTAAACCCGGCTGTTACGCTCATACACTGTTCTCAAATGGAGACAAAAACCTCAGTTTCATCTTATGCGAATCACTATTCTTCCCAGGGAGGGGCTCCCTGGGATTTGAAGCTACAACCTTGTGTTGTAAGTGCAACGATCTTTTGGACAATCATTAAGAATGTAGTGATGAACAATCACAAATAAATGACCTACAAATAATTAAACGTACAGTGACAAAACTATATTAATAAAAACCTGAATCATATCTGTGTGTTTTTATTTTACAAAAAAAAGGTTATAGCAGAGCTTTTTAAAAGCAGACAGCCAAGTGGACGTGACTTTAGGCCCATCCAACGACCCCCCCGTGTTCTGTGGCCACCCAACCCAGTACTCGGGGACCCCCCAGGGAGCTGGAAGACAGCAAAAATGTGGACTGCCTGGGGTCCCTGAGGATTGGCTTAGGAAACACTGCTCTACTAGAACTTCTGTTCAGGGGAGGGCTAGACTGAAGGAGGAATACAACCTGTTTGTGGGTCGCTGCAGCGCCTCCTGGTGGAAGAACAGTACTGGCTGAAGTGGTGGAGGGGAAGCCTTCCACTGATCTGAACGGGCCAGCTCCAGATCCAGACTGAGAGATGAACTGGGACTGCACAGGAGAGACGTTACTGGGGACCAGAACCAATGCTGTTACTAGTATCCAAAGGCATTAGCAATGGAGCCAGAAAAAAGCGGTTCTGCCAAAAAGCGACAACAGCATATCAATAAGAGAGCTCTAAGTGATGCGGCAGGCATACGACAAGCATCTCCACAGCGGCGCCTCACCGCAGGCTCTGCGTCATCATGGGCCAGGTTGGGGGGCGTGGCTGACTCAAAGTGCACCGGGCTGAAGCGGGCAGGGGGGTTGGGCTGTGGCTGGAAGCAGCCCGAGGAGCTGGAGCGGGGGGCGTCCGGTGCGGGCTGGAGGTCTGTGAGTGGGACAGGGCTGATCAGTGAAGAGCTGCCCAGGAGGGGGCGGCAGAGAGCAAATCCAATCACAGCTGCCACAGACTGAATGGGGCGTCTCCTCCGCATAAAAAATCATCACCACTAGCTGTTAGTGATCAAAGGCTCAATGTGAGGGCATAAAATGCATTTCTGATCTGCAACTTTCTGCAAAACCCACAACTACGTGACTGCTAATATATATCTAGCATGCTTCACAAATTTTTATAATGTCAAAATGGCAAAGAAAAACATCATTCATTATACAGGCGTCAGAATCAGGCAGTGTTGTGACCGGTTTCCTGCAGCATTATCTGGATCTGGAATAAACCTGTAATGAGTAACGGAGCCCACTGCCCATCGACGGTCGCCGTGGTGACACTGCACGCCCACCACAACGGCTCCTTGTGCTCTACTTGCAGCTGTTCTGTCTGACACTATTTAACAAAAAAGCCACTTCCCCTTCATCTGCAGCACGGGAACATCCTGACCTTCGTTAAAACCTAGCGGCCCCCACAGCCTCCCTCTCAGGCGCCCCGCTGCTACTCGTAAGAGCAGGAGGCAGCTTCCCGCCCCAGCCTGCATCAAGGAGTGCTCGCTGATTTATGGGGGGGTTTACTAGCAGGTTCAGGACGAGGACACAGTTCAGAGAACAGCAGGCCCATGTTACAGAAGCCTGCAGACTCCTTGCTCATTCAGACTCAGCAAAATGGCGTCTATTCCTACCATTTCAGCACTATAAATTACATACATAAAATCACACACACACCCAACTGTCACTGCACATCCCTCAGGACACACCCCCATCCCTGGTCGCCTCCCCACCCCGTCCCAAACACACACACACGCACAAACACACCCACCACTAGACCCCTCACACATGCACACACTAGATATCTACACCATACGGACAAAAGTATTGGGAAACACCTCTTAATCACTGAATTCAGGTTGTTTCATTCAGACACATTGCCACAGGTGTATAAAATTAAGCACCGAGACATGCAGTCAGGTTTACAAACACTTCTGAAAGAGCTCAGTGAATTCAAGCATGGTACTGTCATAGGATGCGACCATTGTAATAAGTGAGTTTGTGAAATTTCTTCCCTGCTTGATATTCCACAATGATCTGTAAGTGGCATTATTGCAAAGCGGAAGCGTTTAGGGACAACAGAAACTCAGCCACGAAGTGACAGACCACGTGAAGTAATGGGGTCGCAGAGTGCTGGGGGGCATAGCGCGTAAAAGTCGCCAATGCTCTGTTAACGCGGCAACTGCAGAGTCCTAAACTTCCTCTGGCATTAACCCCAGCACAAAAACTGTGCCCCAGGAGCTTCATGGAATGGGCTTCCATGGCCGAGCAACTGCATACGAGCCCCACATCACCAAGCTCAATGCCAAGTGTCAGATGGAGTGGTGTAAAGCACGCCGCCATTGGACTCTGGAGCAGTGGAAACGTGTTCTGTGGAGTGACGAATCACGTTTCTCTGTCTGGCAGTCTGATGGACGAGTCTGGGTTTGGCAGATGCCAGGGGAACGTTACCTGCCAGACTGCATTGTGCAAATGTAGTTTGGTGGAGGAGGGATAATGGTATGGGGTAAGGCGTTACTAATAAATGAAATGATTACTGATTTCAGTCTTGGTGCCTTATGCCTTACTCAAAGATGGCTTAGAGCAAATGAATTCATTGCACTAAATGAATCTACTCCAGCTGATTACAGTTATAAGCATAACCCTCGTCCAAATGGAAAAGGTGGGCTTGCTGCACTATTTCAGTCTAACCTAGTAGTGTCTGAGAAAAGTGGTTACAGCTTTAGCACATTTGAAATTCTTGTTCTTAGTTGCTTGCTGGCTCATCTCCTAGTAGTCCTTCACCTCCAACCATCATTGTTATTGTGTATAGACATCCTGGTCTGTACAGTAATTTTCTTAAGGAGTCTGCAGATTTTTAAATAAATCTGGTGGTCACTACTGATAAAGCTGTGATTGTTGGTGATATTAATATTCACATGGAGAGTGACAATGATCCTTTAACAACAAAATTTGCTGCTATTCTTGACTGTAGGTATATGTCAGGATGTAATCAGGCCTACTCATGCCTGTAACCATACCCTGGATTTGATTCTTAGCCATGGTGTCCTGGTGGAACATGTATCTATTATCCCTCAGAATTACTTGTTAATGTTTGAAATACAGTATAGCCTCCCTTCCAACCTGCTCGCCCTTCTGCCTGTGACGCCTCTCCTGTATGCCCTGCTGCTGTACCACTGTTCGTCCTACCATCAGAAGCAGCACCAGTATCTGCCTGCCCTCCGTTTTGAGACTCAAATGTTAATATTGGGACAGTGTGAACTGGAACTTTGCCATCTTGCCCATTTGATTTCCTCGGCCGGTCCCTGGAGGATGGGCTCCCCTTTTCAGTCTGGCTCCTCCCAAGGTTTCTTCCTTCTAGTTTTTCCTTGCTACTGTCACCTTGGGCTTGCTCACTGGGGATTTTGGGCGGGGATAATGTAAAGTGCTTTGAGACAGTGTAACAATGTGAAAATGAGTTATACAAATAAAATTGAATTGCTTTCCTAGCCCAACCCCTGAGAAACAAGATCCATAAGTTTATTGCGTTTGGTGTGGAAGATCTTGACTGGCCTGCAAAGAGCCCTAACCTCAACCCTAATGAACACCTTTGGGATGAACTGGAACTGAGATAGCAAGCCAGGCCTGACCTCGCAAATGCTCTTCTGGATGAATGGGCAAAAATTCCCACAGACACACTTCAAAATTGTGTGGAAAGCCTTCCCAGAAAAGCTGCAACGGGGGGACCAACTCCATATTCATGCCTATGGATTTAGAATGGGATGTCGCAAATTTCTGTAGGTGTATTGGCCAGGAGTGAGTTTCCCGAAGCCTTCGTAATGCTACGTTAAAAGGCAGAACTTACGAATGACGTAGCTTAAAGGCTGCAGGAAACTCACCCCAGGTGTCCCAATACTTTTTTCCATATAATGTTTCCCCTTGTGGAGACTTTCCATTCATTTCTATGGGCATAACAGTAATCCAACTATGACAACCTTAACCGCTACCCAGCCCTAACCTTAAGTAGCCAAACAAAATACAAGACTTTCGGCTATTTTAGTTTTTTGATATCAGTCGCAGATCATTATAAAATCGAGTTTTTAAATTATTCATTTAAAATTTCTGGTCTGATTTCTTACCAAGAGGGTGTCACTACATGGCACCGGCCTATGTGGCACTTTAGCTCTGTACACATTTCCTCTGCGCCCTGCCACCTCCTTCAGTGTGACCCTGGGGAAATGGACAAAGCTCGACCTGCAGGCCTGATGAGCCACCGGCTCCAAGGAACACACAGCTCCAGGAAGAGCGATAAGCTGGAGGAGGAATACAGGCGAGGAGCGTTTCTGCAGTAGATCGTCTAGGAACCATGGTGGCAGACTGTGAAGATCCAACATTAGAGCAGCCCCAGCAGACCCATGTTTACTGTACAGTGACACCTTGCGTATTAGTTGACCACAAGAACCGGCACTAACTTGGAAGGTACAGGGAAGTGCAGAAAAAGGGATGTAGAGGAGCAAATATTGAGCAGATGGAACTATTTTTCTAACCCAATTACAGTCAATGCATCCTTAAATACCTTTTCTGCTTGCGTTTCCATATTTCTGCACCGGTATATTCGAATGATAACCAGGCAGAGGAATATACTTTTATCTAATATTGCCAGTGTTGGTGGTGAGACTTGCCAGTGCGAATTAGAGGGATAATGTTACATCATTTTTTTAATTCTGTGGAAAACTAAAGATCGATCTTCTGACCAAATTTAATTAGAATCATGAATATGTTGCGGGTCATATAAGTAAAATATAAATAAAAGGCTGTTTCCTGGTTTGGTCACAATGAATCCTGCCAGTAACTAACAAATAACCAACAAAACTTGCTCATTATCAATTATTTTAGTTTCCTATGAAATTATGTGTGAAGTTTAACCTATGCACTTTTTGCATCTCCCCTGCTTATTTAGCATTAAGGTAGCAGTTCCTGATGTATGGTTTGAAAGCACTCTAAGTGTGTGTCAGTTTCTCGGGGCACTGACCGTGGTCTGGCCTGGCCTCAGCCCCCTGGAACACGCTCATGGCCTCCATATTGAGGGCGCACACCCCTCGCATGAAAGCCTTCTTCATGGACTCCTCGAAGCGCTCCCTCTCCGCGTGCAGCCTCCGGATCTCTCCCCGGGCCTCCTCCAGTTCCTCGGTGCACTGACGGAGACAGCATGAGGCTCCACTCAGGTACTGGGTGTGACTGGTAGGGCCCCTCGGCACAAGGCTGCCCAGGATAAACTCATTTTCCAACCCATGTGATCCCTGGTAAAGGTGAGGAATCCATCCCTTCTCCACCCCCATAACACAGATACATCCGGCTGTCAGACCCTCTTATGGCTGTGCATTAACATGCCGGTTTTCCCAAAAATTAAGAACTAAGCAAAGAGGACTTTAAATAAAATCAAACTCAGCCCCAGCCAGTTCTGAATACACCCCCCCCCCCGCCTCGATTTCCTACTGGGGCCGCTATCCTCATTAAAGCCTGGGTATACTACTGGGACCTTTGGCCCCAGAGGCCCCTCACCTGGGCCAGCTGTGCCTCGTGGTCGGCAGACAGCTGGGCACACACGGCCTCTGCGCGGGCCTGGCACGCCCTCTCCACATGCTGCTTCCACCGGGCTTGGATGGGTGAGCGCCAGGCCGCCCACACCTTCCTCTTCAACTGCAGCAGGTAGTGCTGCTCCGCCACCTTGGCTGCATGAGCCTGGAGGGGCGGGCAGGAGAGCAGGAGTTGAGGAAGGGACGGGAACGGGCACACGCACAAACACATACACGTATGCACACAGATGCACATGGACGCACACTCATACACACACGCATGTGCTGTACAAACACACCCACACACATACACACACACACAGACGCACATACACTTGCAAGTTTATAAGTAACCAAACGCAATACAAGCCAGTTGGCTTTTCTAGTTTTCTGACTGCACTCACAAATTTTTATAAAATTGAGTTTTCCCTTTTGGGGACCGGAAAAAATGGTTCCCACATCGTCAAAATAACAGGTTATTATTGCATTGCGGGGACATTTGCTACCCTCAATGTAATATATACATCTCACCCACCCAGAACACACACACAAAAGAGTGAATACATCATGCAATGGCCTCCAAAACACCTACAATTTTGATGCTCTACAACAATGTTTGTCAGCCCAGTCTGCAGGGACCCTCAGACAGCCCGCATTTTTGCTCACGCCCAGCTCCCAGCCAATCAAAAACACAGAATATCAGGTGCAGGTATGCTGGGACCTGGGACAGAGCAAAAATGTGGACCATCCCTGAGGACTGGATTAAGAAACACTGCTCTAAAAGATGACAGAGATATGACAAAAAAAAGCTTTTTATCTTAAAGTTTTTATCTAAAAGCTTTAAGTTGACCTCTGTCTCAGAGTGCATATTGTGGCTGTAAGGTATACATCATGTCCTCAAAAAAGAAAAAAAATATAATGACATAAAAGGAGACAGGAGGTTGAGTGTTTAATAAGCACATATAGAGGCCTGTCATAAGTCACGCTCAGGCTCAATACGCCATTTGCATAAACCATAATGTTGTTAGATTACTGTCATTAGGGTTTAATGGAGTAAGGCCCTGCAGAGGAGGCTGCATGAAGTACAGAAAATACCAAGTGTTGGTGGGGGTGTCACAAGCAACGCATCAACAGCTGGGTTTTTAAAGGAAAGTTGGGAGGAACCCCCTTGGGAGGGCCCTCACCTCCTCCCTGGCTTCAAGGTGCTGCAGCCTCCAGCGGGTGAAGCTCCTCATCAGCTCCAGTCGCTCCCTCTGCCTCTCCAACGAGTGGCTCAGGTTACCAATCACCTGCCGGCATGGAGGAGAACCTTTCAGGCCATGAACCCACCCCCCTGTCCGTCTCGAAAACAGTACTAACCAGCCACAGAGGCTGAAGGAAGAGCAAACTGATGACAGTCTTAAGCCCTGGGAAACGCAGGATAACGACACCAAAGCCATTTAGGAGATGGCGATGGCCGGCAGCAGGTGGCAGGCAGCCAGGGGGGGCAGGTACCTCGTCCTTCCTCTGGTTGGAGGTCTCGTAGGTGCGCAGCAGCTCCTTCAGACTGTCCATCTGGGCAGCGAGTCGTGCCACCTGGGCTGCGTGCCTCTGCCGCTCCCTCTTCAGCTCCAGCCGGTGCTGCTCCATGAAGACCAGCTTCCACTTGCGGAGCTCCGCCATAACATGCACCTGAAAGTCACTGCTAGAGTCACCCAAACCCTTAGTCCCGTCCCCAAGAAATGTGGAGAATCATCCTCTGCACACATCATATTATTCCCTTTTAAACACCACATATGCCCACTTTATCATTGTGATTTTTTACTACATATATAGAATGCATCTATTCTCCTCTGTCTACTGATAGCATTTGATATTTAAGTGACGTATGAAAAGATATTTTATGAAATCATCTATTTAACTAGCATTTATGTTTGTACTAGGTATCATCATACACTAGGTATTCATCATGGTTTTTTGTATGGATTACATAATATTGCTAATTTTAACAACTTAACAATGAAAGCTAGATAGCTAGCTAACTACAATCAGTGTTAATTGTAAATATAAAGAATAATTAGTTTGCATCTTGTTGACACTGACATATTTGCCTCCCTGACAACAATTGATATCCACTGAGAACGTTAAACCATTCACTGATGGCTGTGTAAAAATATATTTCTGTTTGTGGTGCTAATAGTGTCTCATTATGTTGTTTCAGGTTTATTTTATGAAGCAGTTTGAGAAAATGATGGATTTTTGGAGATACAATCCGCCTGCATCTTACGCGGTTTTGAACGACTGCGGTTGGAAAATATATTTTAAAAAGCTTTAAAATTAACCAAAAAAGAACAATTTCAAATTAGCACACAAAGTGCGGAAGTGTGAATTGAGCAGGGTGTGTGTCAGTACGCTGTCTGTCGAAACATCCACTAGCCAGCATCCTAACTCAGTTGTTTTCTAGCACTGCTTGGTGGTGGAGCTGCACTCACTACTTCTGTACTGTACTATAGCATTCACTAATAGGTGTATGTGCAAAGAAAATAGGCACTTTCATACAAGGGTCTTGTACATACAAAGTTTTTAATTATCTCAGTGAGTCTTGGAACCAACTGCCCAGACAAGATGCGGGAGCACTGCACATGTTTTTCATCAGACAGCGACGATCTACACTGACAAAACCTGACAGGCGATGGCTTCCTGTTCCTTCTAATCACCAAAATAAATCTGATAGATCTTCCTCCATAAACATTGGTGATAACTTGCCTTCAGGTTGTCGCTCCAGGTATCCAGCACATGCTCCATCCGGCTCAGCTGCTCCTCAGACACAAACATCTCAGTCACGGCGGTAACCCCAGGCTCCGTGACGCTGCTCTCAGAGCTCTCCGGCTCACTGCGCGCCTCCTCCAAATCGACGGCGGACACGACACCGACCCTGACGGGCATCTCCTCTGCGGAAGCTGAACATCAACAGAACAAAACTTCCACATGAAAGCTGTACGGTGACCAACATGCTTCTCATTTACCTGTAAACTTTACCGCAAAAACGTAAAGCAGATAAACGGTAACAAGAGGTATTAAACTCCCAAACAAGACCGGGTGTTCCAATGCAAGCTTCTAATCTAGTGAGATTTACTTATCATATAATAATATGAGATTTTTATTAGTTCATTTTAGAATAATGATGATTATGCATCTGTGAATAAGCCCTGGGGACTGCTGTACCCTGCCTTGAACCCAGCGCTTCATGGAAAAGGCTCCAAGCTGACCATGACCCTGCTAGTGGGAAAATGAATAAATGGATGGATGGATGGATAGATAGATATGTTCATAATAATTTTTAAAAGCTCTTTTTATAACTTAAAATACTTTTACATTGCACATTTATGAACACTCTGACTATGACCTTGATACAAAAAGCAGCTGAGGTATACTGCAGAATAAGATGTGTGACAACCTAAAAGGCACCATAAAAGGCACCTGGCTTTCCGGGACTTACCCTGAGCCCTGGCTGAGTGCTCTCTGGGCGTGACTCCAGCTGACGCCGGCTCGCTGCTCGAGAGACGCCCGTCTTCCCATTTGGCCATTGACCCTGTGACGTCATACAGAAAAGGCAGCGCTTCATTTCCAAATGACTGTCTGTGCCTTAATGAAATTAAAGGAGGCTGGGAGACACACACACACACACACAGAAGGTTAAAAACCGACTTTGGCTCCAGTCCAGCGGCTTGTTTCCAATCAGCTGTAAACCCAGTGGTCCTTCGCAGATAAAAGCCTGCAGACTAATTGCACTCAGAAGCTGAGCAGCTGTCGCATCAGCAGAGCCAATCGGTACCGGTGAACGAAAAGGATACGACTTTAAAAACAAGACTGAGACGCATCTTATCCATCTTAAGCTGGCCCAGCTAGCGATGTTAGGGCTGTTCATTCTCAGCAGCATGGAGAGAGCCTAAATTATAAACACCGTCGTGGTCAGACAGTACACTGGAGACTGTTTCTTAAGATAAGCTTTAAATGGCAGGCACAATGCTATCCATTACATTGCTATAAAATTCCATCCATCCATTTATCAACTGCTTATCCTGGTCAGGATTAAATCGGGGGTCTAAAATATCATTAAATATACCGCATCCAATGTGGGCTGGTTTGATTTTTTTTTCCATCTGCCGGGCAAATTAATCAAGTTGTTTGAGATCACAACAAATCACTGAGAGGTGAGAGAACGGAGCCTGAACTAACTACCTACTTGGCACTCAATGGATACTTCTGAACCTCAACTAATGATCCATCACCCAAGAAAGGGATGTTTTTGAGTTTAAGCTAACTACCTAGGTGGTGGTGTGTAGCTCAGCGGGTGACTGGAAGGTTGCTGGTTCGAGTTCCGTCCCCAGCAGAATAGCCGCATGCCTGTAGGGCCCTTGAGCAAGACCCTTAACCCTCCAAAATGCTCAAGGGGTGCTGCATAAATGGCCTGACCCTACCATAGGACCTTAAGCCTCGCTCTGACTTGTCTATATGTATTTGTGTGTGTGTCTCATGAAGAGCAAGATGGGACCCATGGAAAAAAGCAGTGTAGCTGTACTTATGCAAATCGTGATAAAAGTATTTCATTTCACCTGCCTGCTAGGGCAGAGATGCTTTTAAAAACTTGTATGCAAGAAGTCACTGGAAAGTATATCGTTTTACATCATTTGGGTTTGGCTTTTAACGGAACACTTTTACCACGATTTACCATGGAAAGCTTATAATGCTTCTTTGCCAGTGATCATAATCCCAGAGTACACTCAAAACAGACTCAGGGGAAAATTATGTAAATATCTCAGTCGCCCAGTAGCTCCATTTCATGCCCCTTTCTTTAAAAAATAACAATCGTAGTAGAGCATGTGCATGCATGGCGGCAGCTTACCCATAGAGGGGCGAAAGCGAGTGCCGTCCATTAACCCCGCGATCCTCCCGTCAGCGGGCGCCTGCGATGCGTGGCGGGGCTGACCTGCCGGGTCCACCTCAAACTTGGGATTCACCACGGCGTATCGGAGAAGCTCCTCATATTCATCCTGTCAGTCCGGCAGCAGTCAGGGAGCAGAGGTGATTAAGAATGAAATGATGTACAATGACTGTAAGAGTTCCATCTACTTCTGCTTTTCGTTCTTATAGAAATTACATCAAAAATATTGATTCGACAGCATCAGTTAATGATACTAATAAAGTGACAATTCGTATTCTTAAAACTGGAAAAAATCATTGATTATCCGTCATAATTTTTTTCCGTTAATAACTAACCACATTCTGGAAGGAAAAATGATCATCTACTATGAATTTAGTGCATTGGATCAAGCTGCTGACGGTCTTCTTTATAAACAGCTGTTATCTGTAAATGAGTTACTTGCCAAGTTTATGAAAATACATATTAAATTTTTTAAATGAATAAGTCAAAGTTATTATTACAATGAGACAGTGGTGAGAAAAAACATCAGTTTGACCAATCAAATTTAAAATACTGAAAATGCACAGGTCCCAGGTACATAATCAGAGCTGAATTTTGCCTGATAATGCAATTACATATTATTTGTTAACAGGGTTTACAATCCTGTCACAGCCATTTCTATTACTGTGGCATGCAGACTGGCTAATCATTTGCCAAAATAGAGCATGTATGATTTTCTCTAGCCATGCAAATACAACTTTTCCATTTAAATATGACGCTTTGATCACACTTACCTGAGCCAAGTAATTTGAAAAACTTTATATAAGAATGTCTGGTGGAGCTGAATAAATACTTTTGATAAAAAACTGACATTTTAAAGATTCTCTATGTTTATACACAACTAGCAAAATATTAAGCATGTAGTAATTAAGAGATAAGATCCTGCATGGGTCCAAAGAAAATGATGTCTTTATAAATTTGTAATGTATTGTGGGAGGTGGTAGAAACATAGAAGCACTATTATTCTATACTTGTTTATCAAAATTAGTCTGTTCATGTTGTGTCTCATAGCTGATTTTTTTCTGGTTAGCATCAACTCAAATGCGACGCTGTTGAAGACAAAAGAAAAGTATCTGATTCATTAACAGAAGTTTAAGGCATGTTTCAGTTTCAGTACCTGCAACGCGGAGGACACTGAACTGCCCCGATCTGAATCCTTCGGCAGAACAGGACTGCTTCCCTCCGCTTCATCTGATGACATCTAGCTAAGCAATATCAAATACGATAAAATAACCATTATTATGTAGATCTGCAGACCTACGTTTTGCAGCGTTGTATTATGTTATATAGCAGTATGATTGATAATAAATCTTTCCAACCTGGATATTACACATACCCAGAGGAATACTATGGAAAGTATAACGTTATCAAATATTAGCAGAAAATCTAAAGAGACTATACTGTTTTAAAAATGATAATCTTATTACATATTAAGCACAATTTATTAACACAGGTATAAACATTATTTGAACAAGCACCCATCCGACTTTTGCCTAACATTGATATTACATACATTATTAGCAGTTTACAAATTGGCACTACCACCTAGGTATGCCATTTCCAAGACGTGTAATACTGGCCGGCTAGTCGTGTGCAAAAAAACAGCGGGCATACTCCTCTCTAACCCAGCAAAATAATTTCTCTTTCATTCACGCACGATTCTTTCATTGCCATTACCTTTCGTTTATAAGACACTGCCCAGGAAGCACAGTTAGCAAGCTAAACTTTCTCTTTGCTTTCTGACAGTTTCAAACCTGTGGGCGCGTCATCAACAACGCCGCATCTGATTGGCCGAGTTTGTCTGCAACGCTTATCATTGGTGGGCTGTTAACCGGAATTAGGGGGTATTAAGTGGAAGCTGGAATTAGTGGCTGGTTCGGTTTCTATGGCAATTTGCGGTAACGCCGTGCTCTTCCAGGCAGTTACTCCATATGGTAACTCAGCGGGGAGCGTTGACGCCTCTTCCTATTAGGGTTAGGGGATTGATTTGCTCGATCTGTATGTGTGGGATTCCTCAGGGCACCTCCCAAACACATGCCGTCTCTCAGTGTGTGTGATAATGTGTGTTGTCACTTAAATGGACAAACGGCTGTAAAATAGAAAAAAAAAAAACACCGTTCATTTTAAGAAACGGTGACGGCTCAGTTCTTATGTTAGTGCGCTCAAAGTATCACACGTTAAATGCCTAATGTTTTAGCTAGGTTGGTTATTAAGGTTAGGTTACTTTAATATAACTGTACATAGTGCTCAGGCTTTTTCGTACTCTGTGGATGTCGTCATTTTTGGTACTGTGTCCATCCAGCTTATGAAATTATATTCAGAATTAAGCTGCTTACAATTATATTGCCGTCGCAATAAATACTAAGAACACTGGGTGTTTTAAACATGCTCTATACGTGGGACAAGGTCCCCTTTACAAGTGTGCCCAAAGTCCCTTGCTACGTCTGTCTTGGGTTTCTTATATTAAAGATTTGTGAGCATCAGTACAGAGGTGGTGCAATATTAAGTAGATCTTTGTTAATGATCTCCCATAAAGTACTCATGGGTGCCACTAGAGATTTTGGACCCCATGAAAGCCCCCCAAACTCACACCAATCCAATTATGTTGCAATTTTTAGGGCCCTTGTCAGTCAGATTTATAAAGTACATACAGTGGTTTTAGAAAGTATAACATCTCTTTCAGATGGACATAACATAAATATTATTAAATTAGTACCTTTAATGATACTTCTCACTTTGTCATTAACATAATACAGTTTTTTCCATGATGCTGAGTATGTCTGTCTGTCCTTTTTCCTCTGTTACATCCATTCATCAGGACCTTATCGATATTGCGCCAGCATTATAATTAATAAACATTTACCGGAAGCAATTACAAACTGAGGAAATTATTAATGACGCCACACTGTATTGACGTAATAATAATGATCAATCAGTTTTTCTATTACCGAGCTTCTTTTTCCATATGTTTTCCATGATCCTTGAACTTATGTTGTTTACTGCTATGGAACAGGGTACTTTAATGCAGTTTCTTTCGATGTTCACGTCAATGTCAATGTGGAATTTAACATCATTTGCAGAAATGTTTTTAGTATCATTATTGTTTTTTTAATTTATTGCGATGGGAACAAAATTTAGTTCATAGCAAAACTTTTTTGATCAATTTGTACGTAGACTTTACTGACACCCAGATATAAAATCATAAAGTGATATCTAAACACAAGTATCAAATAGCTAATACATATTTATTTGGGTGTTTTAAAGCAAAATATACATCAGTTCAATTGTTAATGAATAAATAACTGACAAACCTAGCAAAGGAAAACAGATCACTTCTGCTCCTCACTTTCCTCTTCTCCAATAGTCCTTGGTCAATTCTTGTCCCACAGCTGGTACTATACTGCCAGCTGGCTTGCTGCCTTTTAGTACTAATCTTGAGAAATACCAAAGTCAGACATCTACATCATCAGATAGTCTTAATGGTTAATTTTGTCATTTATAGTGAATTAAAAAAAATGTTGCAGCCAAATAAATTATCAGTTGTACTTATTTCACCTTCATTGGTTTAATATCTTGCAGTTTCTCTATCCTAGAGCAGATTGCCCTTGATAATATTGAATGAAATAATGGCAAGCTTCATCAAACTTTTAAATACATATATTATAGTATGATCTGCATTCTAAAGCTCTTAAGAACTATCCAGACTTGAGCTGTTGCCCAAAATCATCCATCCGTGTATCCATCCATCTTCTAAATGCTTATTCTGGTCAGGGTTGCATGGGAGCAGCTATAGGCACAAGGCTGGAGTACAAGATGCCAATCCATCAAAGACCACATGCAGACACACTCACATGCAAAGTCATAAAGGACAGGCAATGTAGATACACCAATCAGCCTAACTGGGCTGACTTGTGTGACATGGGGAGAATATACAATATATACAAACTCCACACAAATACAAAGCAGAGGGGAGATTCAAACCAAAATGAGGTCAGAAGTGTGGAGACAGTCTTTAGCTTTTTAGTTGAATGTTCATTAGGTGGTTTGATCCATCCTTTACACTTGCCTGCTGGATTTCATGTTAAATCGTAGAAGGAAATGTTCTTGTTTTCCGCAGCCTCGTGTCTTTCCTCATTTGGGACAGTTGTTCTTTGGGGGACAAACTGCAGATGGAGGCTCTGACCAGTAGGGGGCATCATGCTGATAATATCCTTTAAAGACAGATTGAGGACATATGCCATCCATTTCCTGAAACTGCATATCTTACTCAGGCTCACAGGGAGGACTGAGCCTACAGGAACAAGGCAGGGAGGGAATGACCCGGGATGGGACACCAGCCCATCACATAGCACATTCACTCACACCTACAGGCAATTTTGTAACTCCAATTAGCCTCAGCCTGTTTATGGACTCTGGGGGGAAACCCGCATACCTGGAGGAAACACCTCGATAACAATATGCAAACTCCACATGCATGCGTGTAGTTAGAATATGGAATAGTCTTCCTGTTCAAGTAGTGCAGGCTAAAACCCTGGGTGCCTTTAAATCAGAGCTAGATAAGATTTTATCAACCCTGAGCTATTAGTTCAGTTTTCCCCAAGTGAGCTTGATGGGCCGAATGGCCTCCTCTCGTTTGTAAATTTCTTATGTTCTTATGGAATTCTGGTGGAGACTTGAATCCAAGCCCCAGAAATGTGAAGCAACAGTGCTAACCACTGCACCACCATGCCAACCTCAAATGAGAACATATGCTCAAGGTTGAAATACAGAAAGGGAACTGTGTTCAATACGTATGTAATACGTGTGTATGATGTCACCCAAGTTGGCAGATCTATCTCCCACTCCCCACCACCAAAAAAATATCCAGTATTTTGAAACCGAAATGTTGGCTGGTATGGGAAAGTGGGTGGATGATTTTGAAGTTTAAATGTTTAATAAACAAGTTATCTTATAGATTATAAGACCCCTAGATAGTTACATTTTAATACCATGAGCAACGACTCAAAACATTCTTTTAGCATGGTGCTCATACAGACTGACATTGTCACAAATTAGAACATTTGCCAGTGTTCATTTAATGTGGGAGACAGTTATCAGCATGGCGCGATCCGTTGAGTTTGATGACAGTCTGATGAGCACACTGCTGTTTTTTTAAAAATTTTGTTTCCCAGGCCAGTTTTTGCCTTCCAATTGCATGGAAAGAAAATGCATGCAAAAGATGGCCTTTGGTCCCGAAAAGCTGGTGGACTCGTTTCAAATGCTCTGTACAGGAAATGAAATACGGCATTCCTCTGTTTCTTCTGATCCTGAGTAAGCAGGTTAATACACACAAAGGAAGCACCTAATCTTATGTTGTTTTATTGTCTTTGGTAAGCACAGCGTTATTGATATTTTCAGACAGATCTACTTGAGTTTGCTTTACAAAGTACTGAAGAAGATCAGCCAGTACCGCATACATGGATTTTAACATGCGTTTGTTTTAATTAGTCATTTATTAAAATCAAACCAAATTTAAATTAACAAATGAGTTTGATTTAATTTAATGATATCGAAAGCTTACAATTAATATCTGTAAAATTAAAGTAATAGGCTTCTGGTGTGTTCATTGGCTTATAAAAATTCATGCTGCAATAGAAGTATAATTGAATTGTCTACGACAGTTTTCTGAGAACCATCGAAACATTTCAGTCTAATGTGAAAACATTAACAAAGAAAAAAGCCAATGAAATATAACATTGTTGCTGTTTAGCATTCACCCCTGGATTTTTAATCAACTACCCAATAATAAAGGTGAAGTCGTAATATAACCATTAACAACAATACAATAACAACTATGCCATAGAGGTTTTAGAAACAAATAGCTGTTTAATTGAAGATGCATGACAAAGGTAGAATGTTTTTACAGTACCCCTAACAGTTACTGAAATGCATTACAATGCTCGTAGAGGTTCACCAATCATTTCAAAACTGTAAACTTTTTTGATGCTCTAATCATTATTGCCTTTCCCCCTAGCTAATCATTATTTGGCTTTAAAGTATTAAGATTTATGCGGCTGTCTTAATAAAGATGAAATGTTTTTATTCATGTTTAATGTGAAATTTGAGCATGTTTTCCCAGAGTAGAGTGTGATTGTCTCTGCTGTGATTTATTATGAGTCAGTCTGAAGAAAGCTGTTCAGCGAAATCTACTGGGGAGTCAGGCTTACTACCCCCTGCTGCTTGACTAAAGCATTATCTGCTAATAAGTATTTTAAGAGGAGTCAGACATTGAGGATTGCGTGGAAGAAACCGTGTTTTTTTTGAGATAGGATAGGATAGGATAGGAGAAACTTTCTCAACCTATTACATAATTCTACACATAAAGGTCGAATCTGCACTTCAGATAGTCACAGAATAGTGATTAAATAGGTGCAGGTTATGATTAAATACATGGAACATTAAAATTCCAGCAGGATTTGTGCTGCAAAACTCCCGGTTAATGCACTCCACCTTCAGTGACAAAATAAAATACCCTGAATAGAAACTATATAAAAACTATATTTGGTAAATTATTTGTAATGTAATCAGAGTTAGAGTAAAGAATGAACTAAATAAAATACAAAGAAGGCATAATTTTTTGTGTCAGACACGTGTTTCCCAGGAAAACAGGAAACGTGTCCCTATGAAATAATACAATATGTATGGAGGGGGAAACAGGGTGAATTCAGGTGATGAGCTCATTCATTCCCACCATCTGTTTTGTTTTTCAGCGTGCTTCCTTTCTGCTGGAACTGAAAAGGCCGTCTTCTCTGTCATTCTTTACTGTTCCTCCCCACAGTTTTGTTCGGTCCCTGTTTCTTTTCCCATCATGTCACATGGTTCTGTTTTTGGTCCTACCAGGGCGTATCAAGAAATTCTGGGCCCCCCACCAGATTTTGCATATGATTTCACATATCCAAGGGTCCCGGGAAACTGTTGGGCCCCCTGAATCTGCCAGGGTATTTTGACCCTCCAATGCTCCCAGTCCTACCCAGGGTAAGTGAAAAAGACGCTTAAAAGACTACCAGAAAAGCAAATACCATTAATTCTAAGTATATAATGTTTTGTACAATACATTGATTGTCATTGCTATGTTATATGAGTGCTAAATATAAAAATCTGTCAGGGTCAGTGTCCCATTTGTTTTGTCCCCATCTGGCCAGAAGGTGTTGCTGGTTGTCCTGCTCCCTCGGTCCCTACTGTGTTTCCCTGCTCCCTGGGCCGTTGTGTAGCTCAATGGGTTGAACAAGCGGCTCTGAGGCTGATCCCCTCCAGTCACGAGTTCCTGTTATTTAATATTTATTAGTTTTCTGCTTTGCTTTGTGTGCTTGTTTTAGCTTTACCCTGCTTGTGCCTTGATTTTGTTCTGCTTATACTTATGTTTGTAGTCATTCCAAGTGTTGTTAACCCTTAGTGTTTGTTAAGGTTTCCTAGTCTCTGTGTTTGTCAGTTGTAATTTATTCCACTTGTTTCTTGTTGTCCAGTGCCTGTTCTGATTGGTTGATTGTGTTGTGGTTCACACCTGCTCCTTGTTAGCTTTGTTGTCAAAGTATTTATGAGCCTGTTCTTGTTTTGTTCCTTGTTGGTTCATTGTGGCCATTTTCCCTGTGTGGCTGTATTCCTGTGTTCCTAAGCTGTATTTTTGATAGTTATTCCCTATTAGTTCTGTATTTGTTAATGTGTGTTATAGTAGCTGAGGTTCTTTTCTACTCCTGCTCCTTGTTTTGCTCTGTTCCCTCGTTGTGCTTTAGTTTGTTCTTTACGTTCCTGAATTTGTTTTTGACCCCCTCATTGTCTCTTTATTTTCTGGTTTCTGCTTTGTGTTCTGTTCTGTTTTGTAAATAAACCCCTTTTTGTTGGAGCCACTCCCTGGGTCGTCACTCTTTTCCCTCCTTCATCATGCCCCAGCATAAGAAAAATTACATTGTAAGACACACATATTCCACATTGAATGTTACATTGTTAAGGCCATAGAATATTTATTTTCCTTTACCTTTGTATGTTTTATTTACTAGTTAATTTGTACATGCCTGATAAGGCCTTCTGGCACAAATGAAGTTCATTTCTATGTCATCATTACTATAGCCAAGGTGAGAAATACGTATAAATGTTGTAAATGCGAAATTCTTAGTTTTCCAGCATCCAGACATTGCAAATTCCTTTGTCTGAACAATATCAACAAGTCGATTTTTCATTACTTTCTGCGGGCGTATCTGGCAGCATCTGAGAACTTCCTGTTATAAATCAACCAAATGATAAATAGCAGAGATATGGCAGGGGAAGAATGCTGTAAAGATTCAGAAAGCAACACATATTTACAGCGTTTTCAGTGACCGCAGATAAACATTGCACCCACAACATTTTTAATATTAAAAAATAAACTGGAACAGCTGGAGGTGCAGTGGTTAAGAATATATAGACCGATAACCTTCTTCAAAGTGCTCAGCCTGAATTACCCCAGTAAAATATCAGGCTGTATGAATAAGTGGAAATTGCATGTTGCATTCGATGAAAACATCTGATGTTATGAAACTCTCAGACGAAAAGGAGTATAAAAAATTATTTGCTAACATGAACACAATCAGCTTTGCGCTAATTATTATGATGCCATGTATATGTTATAATTAAAAGTCGCTTTCCATATGCAATTAAAGGCACAGCCAAAAACAGTGTAAATGAGTGCCCCATGCACCACTTAGAATTAATCAAGGTTTGAGCAAGTCATGATTGATTTAATTAATATAATTAAAACATGTACACTATTTTAATTATTCAATGAATAATAAAAAAAAAAGATAATACATTTTAATGATCTCTTTGTTTTCTGAAAATATGCAGAAATCATTGCGATAATTGCTTTGCTGTCATTAAGGACTCTGATCACTTCCTGATTTTCACACAGCTGATGACATCAAAAACTACCTAAGCAAAGAAAGCAATAGAGTGCAGAAATTAAGGATGTGAACCTGTATCTGGTAGCCCCAGGTCTCTGGCCCCAGGTGAGTCCTGCCGCAGCCCATTGAGCAAAGGACTGAACCTGCTGAACTGCTCAGCTAAGACAAGCATCGCAATAAATGGGATGGAACCATGTGTCGCTTCAGACAAACACATTAGCTAAACAACTAAAAGGAAGAAACTTCTTCCGGCATTTAGAAATCAGACTACCCCTAGCTAATCCGTTTTGAAAGAAACTGCATCTTGAAGATAAAATAAATATTTTTTAAATTAATATAATAGGGCATAATATAGTGTCTGATTGAATATAAGTTTTTCACCATAAAATAGTTAAATTGTCATTTATTAATATGAGTAAAATTCTACCACTTTAAACAGGAACAATTTAATAATATTATAGCACAGCGTAATGTTCACCCAAATTCCATTAAGAGTTTGCTGTTTATTAGATATTTATTATGCTTTGTCTTTGCTTGCTGTGGTTGAGTGAGTACGGTCAGGTGATCAGCACAAAGTAAAAGAGGGACTGAAATGTTCCCCACAAAGTGTGCGTTTGATAAAGCGTTCCCGAGGCAGGTTGCTTTGGAAACACGTCCTCTCAGGGATCATTGTCATTCGCTTTGTGATTATGAGTCATCGCCACGTTGCGGAGGAGTCGGTGGTGATGGGAAGGGGAAGGCACAGCTCAGCCAATGAAAAAGGAACGTGACTCCCCTCCATCTTAATGATCTCACGACTCCTATTCCCCCTCTCCCACACGCACGACGCTGTGGAAATTGAACGCCTAATGGTTTCCGCCTGATGGCTTCAGCCTGATGGGAATCAAGATAGAACATGGCTTTCTGTGTACAAGTGAGATTATAAGTCTTAAGCTTCCCTGGATTTTCTGATGTCAAAAATTATTGTATTTGCATCCTCTTTGCCTCATATTGCAACAGTTGTGCTATTTTTACCCCTTCAAAGTCTTTTCCGATTTCTGATTATTATACAATAGGTGAATTCATACAATAGATGAATGCATACTTACACAATGATTATATATTTTGGTCTGTTTTCAGTGTCAATTCTACATTTCTGTTTTTCTGTATTTTAAAGACATGTTTGCATTCACTGTCCCAAATGTCATAGAAGAGAATAGCAAGCAGAGGCAGAGGAGGGGCAGTAAACCCCCCTGAGGCCTCTCCTGGGCCTAATGGATTATGTCACAGATGTGGGGGGCTGGGGGGGGGGGTCATTTGGCCAGTGACTTAAATGTAATGAAACGTGACACAAGACAAAGGGACATCCTCATAATGCAGCACATGGGGGGCAAACGGCAGCTGGGCAGGGAAAACAAAGTGATTACATCTATCTGCTTTTCAGTCTCTTACTGTATTCATAGAATTATTTGACTTCACCTGGGATTTCCTTGCCATATACAGTACATTGCTTATTGGCGTCTTTTCTCGGGCACTCCGTTGAATGCCTATGAGCTTCTGTGGAGGAAGGAAGGCAAGGAAGGAACGTATATGATTCAACATTTGCCTATTTATATTACTGAGAATTGAATTTAGGTGGTGATGTCTGTCATGGGATAACTTCAGATTGATACTTATCTGATAGTGTGGTTATTGGAAATGAGTAGGAGAGATTTAAGCTGTTTAAAAAGGCTCATTATTCCTACTGGAAAATTGTGGGAACCTGAATTCTCTTCCCATTTTGGTCCTGGTTGGTCTTTACTTAGTTAAGCGGGGTCTGCCCCTGCTTATGAACTCTATTTTTACACACACACACACACACACACACACACACACACACACACACACACACACACAGGTTTTTATTACATTGTGGGGGAATTTGGTTCAGAATAATATTTTTCCATCCCCAGACATCGACTCGGAAATTAGATGTCAAGCTAAGGAAAAAAAAACACGTTGCTCTCTGAGGAACAAATACACATATTAAATGTTTTCTCTTTCCACTGGGTTCTGTTAGATTAAACACATGGTACACCTTGCTTTTGCCATTATTTTTGTAACATTTTTACATATCATATAAGAAACAGTCTACTTTAACCAGCTACATTTTGTAATTTGTGATCGGTTTTATTATGTTAGTGTTAAAACTACCTGAATTCTTGAACTAAATGCACATCAAATTATCCATACAAATATGCATTTAATAATAATATAATAGCATTGTATATTTACTCCAGGGTTGGGGGTTTGAATCCCACCTCTTTATATGTGTGTGGAGTTTGCCTGTTCTTCCTGTGTCATGTGGTTCCCTCCAAAGTCATACACTCGGTGTGTAACTCCATATGCTCCCTGTGCTTGACTGGCATCCCATGCAGGGTGTGAATCGCCTGTGTTAATGCTGAGTGGCTGGATGCTGTTTTGGCTGCTGGTGCAGCTGACTGACAGAAGGTGGCAGGGCAGAGAGAGGTAGGCAGCTGAGATTTCAGCTAAATTGCATCAGGGGAAAATGCAGGTGTGTAAATGAGTCTTTATTCATTTATGTAGTTTACAGCAAACACAGGCCTGATCTCCTGAACACTGACAAGCAAAGGACATAAATCATTTTCAGTATATTGTCTAAATTAATTGTTATTTGTTACTGGTAGTAAACTAATAATCACAGATTATTATATATACACACTGCTGTATACCATATGGTACAAAATGAGCCAAGTAATGGTAAGGTAATGCATGTTGAGTTTGATGACAGTCAAGTACCAATACCAGGACTCTAGTTTTACTGTTTTACATTAAGCTGCTCCAGTGTGGTGCCTTCTGCAGTTAAATAGGAAACTTAAGAACTTGCACTTATAGCCCTTTTACTTAAAAGAGAAGGGTAATTTCTAAGGTTATCTTAGGGAGACTTTGGGGCCGCCAGGCTCAGAGAAGAGCTTCGTGTTAATTATGCCTGTCACGTTGGACCCCGACATCGCCAGGGTAAAGGTGAATGAACAAGTGCATTGAGAGCCAGCGTGATGATGAATTTCTGGAATGTAACTTTCAAACACTGGTTCCTTTACAAAATGTATTAACAAACCTTCGCCTTTAGGAGATCTTTCAACTGGCAGGTTCTCTTCATTAGCGGAATTGGAACCAGCCAGTACAATGTCAGCCCTGGAAGAGGCTTTTTTATGGACATGCTGGCACTGGGCATGTGACAGGACACAATAAAGCTAATGAAACGTTTCCTGTCTATATTTATATGTATAGTGACACAATGGTCAACTTGGAAGCTGCCACAGACCAGTAGGGGGCGATCAACACCATGCAGGCCTAAGGTAACCATCATTCTCTGATGACTGACCACTGTGAGGACCAACAGGACATGGCTGGCAGCCAGTAATAACTGGAAAGGGGTGGGCAGAACTGTCTTCAACAGTAAGATTAACGCCTCGAAGGGGAAACGGTCCGGAGGATAGAGGAAAGGGCAAAGCAGCAGTTCTCCCTGCCATGTGATCAACGGAGGAGGGCCATCCTGATGGGACTGCTGCCTTCTGATTGACCCTTTTGTGTGTTTTCCCCTGTTTTCCCATTAACTGTGCCCCTCAAGGGGATATTTACCAGCACTCTTGCCATGCCTAATTGCCAGCTGCTATATATAAAAAAACAAACAAACAATAGATATATAAATAAATATTTTATATGTGTGAGTGTGGGCACCTTACAAGACATCAGTTTAAGTATTCACATATTTTTAGTGAATTCACAAGTCATGCATTATTACTATATAACGGTACAGCATTACTTCATTGCAGATTAATAATATGCATTAATACACACAGATTGTATTCTTCAAATAATACATTTTGATTAATTTCTTTCACATCACAAAGAATGAGTCTTGTCTTAACAGCCTTTTGCAATTAAAAATCAATATAGGATCTGTGGCCTGAGGGGGGTAGCAAAAGCTAAATCATTTAAACAGTGTAATCCATCATGCATCCAGAGCTGTTCATTCAGGCTGAGGAGTCTTTATAAATCACACACAACGGCAAATGTTTCAGAACAGATTTCATGTTGTAACAACACGGCTAGGACCGGAAGTGGGAAAAAAAATGTGTTAGCAGTAGGTGGGAACATGGTGACAGAATCTGTGGATATTCTAGATTTTTCCCAGAGTTCAGGAAGCAGATAATCAGCTTTTGTTAACAGCAGAATTTGTCCATATGTGACGCTCCAGGTTTTACTACTAAGCCGAAGAAGGTATTCAGGAGGACAGGTACTAAATTATCTTGTATTGCAGAATGCCTTCATTTCTATTAAGGCCGTATCCCTGGCGTGCTCTTTAAAATGCAGCCCATGTGAGTGTGAACGTAGAAGGAGATTTACATGTTTCCATGCTTCCTCCCTGTCCCTTTTCATTAGAGATGCCAGCGAGGCGACCGGCGTTCATCCCCGGATGCATCGAGCCCTCAGCTGCAAGGCTTTATGAGACTCGGATGACATTCTGTAAAATTATGGCCCAGGCAGCAATGTTTTTTCTGCGCAGATAGAGGACTCCATAAACCACACTGCATGCTTGGTACGCCTGTGGTTTTCTGAACAGCACTGAGCTAATGGATAGCCAGTAAGTACGGCCGAGGAGCAAAATGGCTTCCATGCCTGTTGCCTCCCATTTCCAGAGAATGTTTAGAGAGCCGCTGATGCTGGCTGTGGTAGGAAGTACCTGTAGGAAGCCGCTCCATCCAAGGGCTGGGGTCTGACCAGGGGGTTTATGTGCCTGGGAGGGAACCCAAATGTCGAGAGTAGTCATCTGTTTGGACTGCTCAGCGCTTCGTATTTTGTGTGACGTGGCTTACATATAAGATGAGTAAAAATCTGCCTTGCGTGTGCTGATTCAAATTTATATCACGGCCAATGTTTTACATAAACACTGGATGTTAAAGCAGGTATTTTAGTGATATGAATTTATGACCTGAACAGTGCCATTGGAGGGGTAGGTGCTGTAATGGGGTGGGGCAGCAGAGGCTATATTTTGCTGATTGGGACGGGGGGGGCGGGATTTTGTACATGATGGTCAGTTATGGAATATTGAAAAGGGGCATTAAGAACCTCAAAAGTGGGGCACGTTTAATACTTTGGGAAAAGGTGGCAGGTGCTCAGGCACCGTCAGCCCCCAGCATGTGCCCAGAATGACTCAAGTTCCAACTGGGAAACTGCTCTGATGTACCCTTAAACAAAGGGTCAGAATCCAGGGAAATATCCACCCATGCAAATGGGCGAAGTCAGCAAGTTGCTATGGGTAAAATGGTCTGCTAAAGCAATCGGTTCATCATATGCATACCTGAGCCAGTCGATAAAGGGATAAAGTCGGCTGGAAAAATGTGGACTGGGGGAGCAAGGACTTGGGTGAGAACCACTGATCTAAGATGATGTGTGTATTCACAATGGATCTACCACACTGATTGTTCTCAAGACAAGCTGTTCACCGGTAATTTCAGTGGCCGCCCTAAAGAATTTGAAGGAGATATTCGCTCTAGCTTCCCATGTAAAAAACTGATAATCAGAACATATGATCACAGAGACAAGCAAATACCGATGAATTATTCATGCTGTTCAGGGAAGGTGCTGAGGACCACTGAGTACCTGACCCGAAAGAAAGAGCCAGTTATCTACACTTACCTCTGCCCAACAGAAAAAAAAGCAATTAACATCAATGTCAGAATCCATCTATTATGAGTGGGACTAATATAGAATGACAGATTATAGACTGTGCAGCGTGAATACGGAGATGATCCACCCCATGGCTCGTGCTGAGTATAGCTCAATAGCCCCGTAATGCTTATTATGGGAAACTCCAGGTATGTCAGCACCTTCCAAAAGTGATCCGGTGAAGGTCCCCAGATGAACGACATCTTTTAGATAAAATGTCAGGGTAGATAACATAGCAGATTAAAGACACAAAAATTCCAGTTTGACCATAACTGAACTTCAGCAAAGACTTTTAACACAGTTATGCCTCCAGCAAGGGGTGTTGGTGGGGCATGGATGTCCTGGCAGATTGGGGGGGAACAGCACTTCATAGTTACCCAATAATATGAAATTTAATAATGCATACGCTCAGGAAACATTATACATCTGCTCAGTATATTGTATTGTGGAGGGGCTCCACTCTGCAATTTCTACTGTGGTGGAACCCCCCCGACACACACACACTCACACACCCTGCTCCATTCTGGGGTAACATTTTATCGGGGGCACAGAATTTCTAGTTGCACGCCTATATCCAGTACACAATCTTTGACCAGCACCTGCTGGGGTTCATGGTTCAGCCTTTTAAAGTCTTGTTAAAAGTTTTTTGTTGGTACCTGTTATGATGAAATCAATGCATTTTACCATTTTTCTGCTGGAATCAATGAGATGATTTGTTTTTTCAAAAGCTGAGTTATATCAGCACAAGTAACCGTGTCTACGATATCATCAATGTGACTTGGAGAATCCAAACCGCTGGTTTCAATTTGTGTCGAATGAGCAGTTGCTTAAGGAGTCCAGAATGAGGCACATTACCCACATTGTGAGGGAGCGTCAGTTATGGCACTACGGCCACGTGGCGCGATTCCCTGAGGGTGATCAGGCTCACAGTATCCACATCTCTGAGGACCCGAATGGCTGGACGAGGCCAAGGGAACGCCCATGTAACACTTGGCTGCGGCAGGTAGATGGGAACTTCTGGAGGGTGGAGGGTTGCCCTGGGGGGTCACTAACAGGGATCCCTTGGTGTTTCGTCGTGTGGTGTGTTCAGCAACCACATGCAATCCATATGCATGTACCAGTGCATGCTCCCCATATCTGATCTGACCTGAAATATACAATGCTAGTTTATTTCCATGCATATGACCAGTGTGCCATAAATACTGAATAAATTAATTCACTGTAGAAATTATCTTGTTTTGTACTAAGTTGTCAGTTTAAACACTTTCTGGTTTTCTTATTCAGTTGTAGATCATGATGATAATTCTTTTAAAGTATCGTGGCACTTGGCAGATCGAGGCATTGCAGCACTGGAGAAGAGACAAGGTGAGATGGTTCTACAGTACGTGAAGCATAACAGCCCTTAAGAGGACTCCAGGCAAACAACAACAAGGCTTCGAACCCATTGCATGGAAACAAAAGGAGGTCCCATAATAGATGGGAGAGCTCACACATGATAGGTGATTACACAATGGCTAGAGCACGTCATGATCAGGCGAGGAGAATCCGGTACACAATACAACAAGTATGGACTGGTGGGTTGTGCAGACCACAGGACAGTAACAGTACCTCATTCATGATGACACACTAACGGAGAAAGAAACTCTAAGAAAACATGAAGAAGAAACATCAGGAGGTGAAGAGGAATCGTTAAATTATCAGCCCCCACCTGCATGGAGAGTTCCGTATTAACAAAGTTAATTTATTGGACATTTCCACCTTGATAACAGCTACCAAATGGTTAAATGGGAAGGAACAGATCTCAGATACTTTTTGGTCTGAACAGGGTTTCATGTTACGAAATTCAATATGTGAACCCACAGGAAATCCAGAGAAGTTTTTGTTGATGTTGTGCATTAAAATAAGTGCATCTGTGCACTCCAGTGATTTGAAAGGACTTCAAATGTGTCTCACAAAGAAAGGATGGTTAAAGTATCAAATGGGGAGGGTTACGTATTCTATGCACTATTACATTTTTATTATGAAGGAAAGTACCTTTCCAGTCCATGGAAGGCTTTCCAGTGGAACAGATTGGATGAAAACATGGATGTGACATGTTTTTAAAGAACGATATATGGAACTGTAACCCTCACTACAGAAGCAGGGTGAAGATGGATGGGTGGATATATTGAATCAATAAGATGTAAAATGGCTACAGTATAGTACCATGTATTATTAACCTGCCTGCTATGTCATATAGATTGTGCCATGTATTTGTATGGTAACTTATATTACTGTAAATGTTCTTATTTCACCCTTCCTTCTTCATGGATGCACAGGGTAGGAGGCAGGAACACCCTGAATGGGATGCCAGTCACGGGGGAGGGCACCCTGGAGGGGATGCCAGTCATGGGGCGGGGGCACCCTGGACGGGATGCCAGTCACGGGGCGGGGCACCCTGGACGGGATGCCAATCACGGGGCGGGGGCACCCCAGAGACACTATTTAGAGATGCAGATTCCCCTGACTGTGTGCAGTGGGAGGAAGCGTACCCAGAGATTGGGTGGCAAACTATTTAATATGTAGTATTAAGTAACATTTCAGCATAAAATAATTCATATAATATTTGCCTAATTCTGTAAATAAAAGTCAGAATTTCATCATGAATAACGATGATTCAATTAAAATTTGCACTGAACAAGGTGTGAAATTTCAAGATAATCCTCAAAATAATTGACGTATTTTCATCGTCCACTGCTGTCAGTGATTTTCCTGTATTAATTAGTAAAAGTTGGACTGTTGAATAACTTACATTTATTGGCTTAACTTAATGCACAG
>JAODLD010000124.1:10352728-10363830 GCA_026781065.1 Mormyrops boulengeri
TACACTGATATTTTAACACAAGCTTGCTGGAATCCACTGTACAGCATTTATTACACTGATATTTTAACACAAGCTTGCTGGAATCCACTGTACAGCATTTATTACACTGATGTTTCCACTGTGGTTTGTCTTAAATATGTTAAATAAAATGGGACAATTTTTGTAGCAGAGGTCTGCAGCAATATCATCTATTTATGAATATTTATACAGTGTGGTATAGTGGTGTTTGTTTGCAGAGTCACATAGTTTTAATCCATTTCCAAAGCCCTGTAGATTCAACACCTGCAAGTCTTAAGCAATCAAAGAAATTGATATTTAAATGATCTTCATGTTGGTGTAAAACTATTATATTATGCCTGTCAAAGTATGTTAGCTTAGCTGTTTCAAACCCTCTGCTAAAATCTCCCCAGTATTTGTCGCAACCAACCACCAATTCACCCATATTTTTTTACTTTTTTAATCACTAGTGCATCTTGTTTGGCTAATCGAAACCTCACTGAGTTAACAAATTAAATTCATTAATTAATTGAGCTGGTGGTGAAATTTAACAAATACATGGAATGACTGGGGTACCACTGAGGAGATTTTTAAAAAAATGTTCATCTAGCCAGCCAGCAGAATATCTGTAGCTTTCTGGAGAGCAGAAGAAATTCTTGTTAGTTTTTATTGTGTTACTCTTCATTTGCACATATTGGAATATTAAATTGTTTTTTCTTCTGTGCAAATATACACTTACTACCCAAAAAAGGCTTTACACATTTTCTCTGAGGATTTTGCATAGTACTGTACATAAGACAGATTTATAGCAGGAAATAATTTTAGCGGAAAACAATCTTCACTGACAGTCATATTAAGCTAATGGCCTTACTTGTACAGGGTAATGGAGTTTTATTGGTTATTGTAATGGCCAGTTCCTTTGGACATATTTCAATCCTGACCTTACAGTTAGGGTACCTTATCATCCTTGGACTGAATTGAGTGGAAGTCCTTTCCAGTGAACATCATTTCGAAGACACAAAACATGAACTATGAAGGCAGATGTCTGATGTATGTCCAGTGTTATTCCTTTGAATGATTTGTATCGTGCTCATGGCTGTCTGTGTTACCATCGCCAGTTTGCAGGGTATTCGCTGCGCTGATTTAAACCCTGATGAATGAATGATATATCAAAGGTTTGCTGATTGGGAAATACTACCATATGTCGCTTTTCCACTGGCATACAGGAACCGAGCCGTACCTGATCCGTACTATGAACTGAGATTTGTTCCGGTTTTTCCACTGCAAAAGGATTGCCTTGGAAAAGGCGTTGTTGTGTTTGGAGAGCAACAGTGATGTAAACCCGAAGAGAAACGTACAGTATATACTGTTCATAGGGTGTACATCAGGGCAGCATGGTGGCACAGTGGTTAGCACTGCTACCTCACAGTAAGAAGGTCTTGAGTTTGATCCTGGGTCCTTTCTTTGTGGAGTTTGCACGCTCTCCCCGTGTTCACGTGGGTTTTCGCCGGGGGCTCCGGTTTCCTCCTACAGTCCAAAAGCATGCAGGGTAGGTTGATTGGTGTGTCTAAATTGCCCCTGTAGTTCTGTGAATGAGGGTGTGTGCCCTGCAGTGTGTTGGTTGGTGCCCATTGCTCCGTGCCCCCTGTGACCCTAGTGGGGATTAAGCGGTTGTGAATGGATGAATGGATGGTATACATCATGATTTACTACGTGCTAAATTTTGCTAGAGAATCACTGTGTTATGTTAGCATCAAATGGTAATGGAATTAGCATTTGTGTTATGAATCCATTCCATTCAGCCGTTCTGTAATACATTTTTAAGTAAGAGGTTGGACATTTTCAAATTCCAAGTTCTCAGGAATGCATCAATACATCGCAATGTGCAATATTACTAATGATAATTAATATATATAGAATATGCCCGTTTTCCTTCAGATAATCCATGCATATCAACACAGATCACTGGTATCTCTGTGTATTTCGACCAGTCAGATGATGGTGATGCGACCAGCTCAGTGTGGCCATGCTTTCAGAGTAACTGGAATACCTGATGGAAACTCCATGCAAACTCCACAAACTGACCGGAAGTTTGATTTAAAGCCAGGATAAAAAGCACATAGTTTTGACCACTGGAACACACTTCTACACAAATATAGACAATTTTTACTTATTTTACTTACACATGTTAACTGTTGTTGAAATGTCAGTGTAATACTAATATGTGTAACTCCATAAAAAATATGAAACCCACATTGCTCTTGAAGTACAATATGCAGCAGGGGTATAGGGGTAGACTTCCCTGATCCTGGAGTGCTGGTACCCAGCAGGATTTCCATCCTACCTGATGAGTTTCTATCTCCCTGAGGTCAGGTGTGGTTCATCCGAGACCAGCTAGGATGGAAAACCTGCTGGATACCGACACTTCCGGATCTGGGTTGGCTACTCCTGATGTACAGTATAGTGTGTATTACCCATTGTAGAGCCCATGTTGATTTCCAAGTGGAAACCTTGAAAATCTCAAAGCAGCACAGCTGAGGAGTCTGATCCAGGCATGTTCCACTGGGCAGTGAGCCCACTGCAGAACAGGGAGGGATTATTATCTCCAAAAAGGCCTGGGGAATGCTGAGGAATCCCCAGAAGGAATCTACAGCCTTTGAGAGGCAGGTTGTCTGTCCTGCTAGCTATGCTGCACCATGATGTGCAGCAGGAAAAGCCTGTGATGGTGGATGGATGATATTGCACTAATAAGTAAATGAAGTAGGAAAGCAAATGATTCTCTAGAGAGCATAAATAGTGTGCATGTTCCATAGTGCAATGTTAATGTTAATTTTAATGATGTATACTACTGTATATGTCATATATATTTTGTTGTATTCATTACGTGGTCAGGTAGTGGTTTTCTGAAAGAAATTATTGAGTGCTTCGTATAATGTATGATGAATGCATTATGCACTCTTTATGTTTGTGTGTATTTTTGGTTTTCTAAAACTTCACTGTACATTGGCAGTTTTATTAAATATCCGAAGCATAAGGTGACGGCCATGTACGCTATTATTTAAGGATGGTGTATTTTAACTAGCATAGTAATTTCATCATGACTGATCTTCCCAGCTTCTCTGATAACTGGAGTCATACTTGAAGGGGAGGATTTCCCCCAGTAAAATTTAAATAATTAGTTAGCAAAGTTTCTGGTTGCCATGGCTGCTTCAGTGCCGTGAGGGAGTTTTTGATTCCCTCTTTTTTTTCTTATTCATAACACTTTTTTTTCTGATCTCGAAACAAATTAAGGATAATTCAAAGCACAACCTGAGTAAACACAACACACAAATTTTAAATAACTATTTTATTAATTGAAGGAAACAAATTTACCAACACTCATGTCATCCATGTCACAAAGTAATTTCCCCTTTGGTCACTTAATTAACCAATGAACCAAATCTAACTGATATCGGGTTAAATTGTACTATACACACCCAAGCTTGACTGATGCCAGCCCTGTTGAATCTACTCATCCTTAAACAGAATCGTTCCAGCAATCTGGATTTGGATTAGGGGTCTGAAGAAGCAGCGCACAATGTCTCAATCCAAAGACTTCCTGAAGACCTGAGAAAGCAATAGTGTTGTAGTCAAGAAACTACAATCTAAACCGAAACCAAGACATTGCCGAGACCGGAGGGTATCAAGACCAAGACACTGCCGAGACTTGAGGGTACCAAGACTAAGAGCAAGACCAAGACCAAGACACACTAAGGCGAGACCGAGACCAAGGCTGGTCGAGACCAAGACCGAAAACAAACTAGGGCTAGAATCGACATCACATTACTCAGATCAACAGTAGAGAAAAAAGGCATTGCTGTAAAGTGTCATTACTTGTAAATGCTCTGTAAAGCCAAAGTTAATTACTGCCGACTTTGCGGACATTTTCGGACATTTCTTTGCCGACTTCGCTATGATGCGATGTGTATGATGTGTGTGGACTGTGAAGCGCTGGCAGTGTCCATTGAGAAAATGAATACAATGTAACGTTTTTAAAATAGATGCATCTGACTGGTTGCATTTGAATTGAGGCGCGTAATAAATAATGATACTGTTCTGTGAGGATGCGCTGTTTTCTCTTTTTTCCCCATCCCATTGAGACTGCTATGTCCGAGACCAAGACAAGACTGAGACCAAATAGAGTCGAGACCAAGACAAGACTGAGACACAAAAAATTGGTCTCGAGACCTAGACCGATCTCGAGAACTACAGCACTACAAAGCAAGTTATTGAGATATATCTGTCGGAAAACAGTACAAAGTGCTCTACAAATCCCTTGGACTCTAGCAGACCATCGTGAGAGCCATCTTCTCCAGATGGAGAAACTTTAACTGTAGTATATCTGCCCAGGAATGGCCATCCCAGCAGAATTACTTCAAGAGTGCATAGAAAACTCAACAGGGACATCACATTAAACCTCAGACGCACACCTACGGAACTGCAGGCCTCTCTCAGGTCAGGTAATGTCTCTCAGGCAATGGTTAATGTCTTAATGATTCTGCAATTAAAAAGGTACTGGGTAGAAATGGTGTCTGTGGGACAGGTGCAAGGCTTAAAACCACTGCTAAAGATGAGGAACGTGAAGCATAGTCTAGCATTCGCCAAAACACCTTGATTAGCCGCAGCACTGTGGGGTGAATATTCTGTGGACTGATGAGTCAAAAGTGGAACTATTTGGAAGACAAGGGTCCTGCTACATCTGCTGTAAAGCTGACACAGCTTCCGCACAAAGAACATCATGGCCACAGTCAGACATGGTGGAGGCGGTGTGATGCTGTGCAGATGCTTTGCTGCATCCTCAGGGACATAATTCAGGGACTCATGAATCCAGCTGCTGGCCAGGAAGTACTGAAGCAAAATGTCCCATCATCAGTCTGAGATCTGAAGCTGAAGTGCAATTGGGTTAAGCAGCCGACAACAACCTGAAGCACAAGAGCTCGAGTCTGATCTCCTCTTACCACTAGCATTTGATTAGACTTGATGCTGCTAAAGGTGATATGTGTGTTAGTGAATTATTGTTTTTCAATAAATTAAATGATCATTTAAAAACTGTGTTGTATTTACTTTGTATTATACTAAATTTGTTTGGAGTTCAGAAGCAAATGTTAAGACATGGAGGGACTTAGGCAGGGGGAAATACTTTGTTACGGCCCTGAATGACATTGCTGCTATGGAACCCAACTTTCTTTATTATCGCATCCTTTTTTGATGGGCTTTTATCAGCAGGTGTTTCTCCATGATGGACAATAGTACCATACTGAAGCAAAATGTGTTTTTTTTCTTGTAACATTAACCCTTTGCCCAGTGAACCTGACCAGGATAGGCGGTAGGATTTATGGATTAACCCTATGCACAATGGAGACCTCCCCACTGTTCTACCGTATCACCTGTAAGCAACACAAAAATACATGTACAGCTGTTGTTTTGATAAGGATTGTCCAGGAACACACTGTATTCTGCTCGGAGAATGAACCCCCCCCCCGCCACGCAGAACTCCTCAGTTCATTACAACATTGGTGTCAAACATTGCTGATATATAAATGCTATCACTGCCATCTTAACATGCCAATCAAACAACCCATAGAACTAGAAACAAGAGTGTTTCAATTGGCTTAGAAGTAAAGCTAAATCATTGTTCTTCTGTTGACTGCAAAAAGCCATTGTTTCCATTAAAGAGAGACACAGCGACTTTTTCAAAATAAGCTGGTTGGTTCTGATAAACATTCAGTCATGGCTTTGAGAAAAATGAAAGGATCTGCTGAACTTCCACAGGTCAAACTCCTCCTGCTGGGTTATAAAAAGGAAAGCAGTGGTTAGATATTAAGCATGGTGGGACAGACAAAATCTACCCAGCAGGCTTTTGGCTGCCTGCCTGCTGACATTTTTGTCTTGCGGCCACAATATGTTTGTCCTGCTGCTCTGCTTTCTAAGCCATTCCATCTGGCCCCATCTTCAGAGACCAACGTAAAACCAAGGCCTGACTGGACCCAGGGTGCTGATGGTGCCTGTATGTAAAATACTTAAGCTGTACCCGGAACAGCTTTTCCCTGTCTGTGACTCAGTTTCCATGCAAATGTTTCAATTTGGTTTATTTGCCATCTTTTTTCACATATTTCCCTTTTGAATCTATCCATCCATCCATCCTTCCATTTTCACTAACATTTTATTCAGTTAGGGTCACAATGAGCTAGGGCCTCACATATGAAGCAGTTTGCATAATCACAGTTGTTCCAGGTCCATCTTGGTCCACCAGAGTCATTGCCAATTCACAAGCCTGTTGTTTGTGTTTATCTAATGCAAATTTGTGCTAACTAATAATAACATTAAATTACCATGTCAGACCCTTTACTGTAGTATAATAAGGGATCCCCTTATTTTTATGTGGCTGTGAGAGTTGAAAAATGATTTTTAAGTATCGTTTTCAAAGTTGATTACTGTGATTTTGTTACTGTAAATATGTCACATTTGTTACTTCCAATAGATTTGCCCAGTTGCACGTGGCATGACTTTATTAGCCGACTGACATGCTTGAGTGTGGCACCGTGCTGTCATGGATGAGTAAGCGTGTGCAGAGACGTTTCACAACACTGTCTCAGTTGGATTCTGTAAAGTACACGGATATCTAGACATGAGTATAGTTCATGCTTATCTGCAATTTCAGTAGGGAAAGAGAATTGGTTCTGGAGTTGTTTATATTTAAAACTGAGAAAACATTATAGCAACAGTTATAAAACAAACATTTGGCCAATGTGTCTGAATGACAGAAGCTAAGAGATGCTCATTTGCACAGTAAAATCTACATATGTAAAATACTGTAAATGAAAAAAGACTGCATTGTAAGAATCATAATGAATTAAACCGTATGTTCTCTGCTACTAAGAATGGTTGCATATCTGTAGCAATAAACACCCCTATAGCTGTGTTTTTTTTTTTATTATAATTTTTTAGCCTTGTCTGAATTTCCTGGCAAACGCACCTTAAATGACATGGGACATTAACTTGCAGAGGCGTACCATTGCAGTTCTTGGCTTTACTTAGACCTGAACTGCTCTTCAGCAGAAACTGTAAAAAACATGAAGTTGGCAAACAAATATCGATATACTATCAATTTGCAAGCACCTGCTAATTCCCACCTCTAATGCAAACACTCTGGGTGGAATTATTGTACATTTGTATTGTATTTTTACTCATTGAGTCTAAAAGGGCAACAGAATCAGGAACGATAAGAGCCTGGGTCACAGAATGTTGGGCATTGTCGTGGAACACCTGTGGGTACAAGGGATGACCATTGTTTAGCCTTTTTGATTGTTCATTGAGAAAGGTTAAGAAATTATGCAATTGGCCCATTTTTGACAAGAATGCCTTGTGGAAGGGCAAAATTAAGTTTTTCATATATTAGGATTTTTTATGAAACAGAATTAGATGTAATTGCCTGTTTTCCTCCTTCACAGTACGAAATGTCTAATTGAATGACTTCCTCTGATAAGCTGTCATTTATTCTTGTTATGTTCTTCCATTCTTTGTTCCTTGTGCTTTGATATTGAATATTCATGGATCTTTTACAAGAACAACTGGTGTAAAGCCTTCTGTTTGGTGCTCAGTAGAGGATGTGGTTTCCACCCCTGCCCCCAACACCGGGGCTCTGGCAGAGAAGGCACTAACATTGACCCTAACCGGTTCGCAGGTTCTACGGCCTGTCTGTGTGGTTCCCAGACGTCATCAAGCACCTACAAGCGGATGAGTACGCCTCCCGGGTCAAGACCCACAACAATGAGCGCATTGAGGACTTCACTTTTAACTTCACACTGGAGAACCAGATCCACACGAATGGGGTGTTCATCAATGACAGGTGGGGAGAGAGTAATGTATATCCCCTCCTTATCTGGGCTGCGGCAGGAAATTAGAAATACTTATCGCCCCCCTGCATCCCTTCTGCTTCTGGACCAGCATTTCTCTTTAGCACAGCCGCAAGAAAAACATATTAATATCCTGTTTTTGTGCAGCTTATATATTTCTGGGGAAAGTGCTTTAAGTAAACATCTATTTTCGTACATTGTTAAAGGATTATCATGAAATGGATCCAGCTCAATCCAGTGTAAACACAAAGAAATTGTATTAAAAACATTGTACTTGTTGGGATATTTGCAATTTCAAGGCTACAAGTTCAGTGCTGTAATACATGTGAGGAAGCGTTACAGGAAAAAGATGCTGAACAAATATTTAAACATATCTCTTTGGAAAAAAGCACCAGCTAATCACCCATGATATTCATTAGTTAGCTCAGCTCTGACATTAATATTGCCTGTTCGCAAACATGATAGGGTAAAACTTGGACAATGTAGAAGGAATTACTCATCACTACCGCCAAATGTTTTTAAAAACGAATATATTCATTCGTTTGCCCACTACCTCTACTGCAAAGAAAGCGTCAAAACAGGTAGCAGAGCTCACATTTCTGATGGCCTTCAGGACAGCGTGAATAGTGTGGCGCCCCCTTTGGGCCATTTAACAAGCCACTGCAGCTTATTCTAACCTGAACTTGATCTCTTCCACCCAGGTTTGTCAGCATGAAGTTCAAGTCGGTCACTTTCATCAGTTCCACCTTCCAGAACTGCTACTTCGACGATGTGACAACTATGGGCTCCTATTTTAGAAACTGCACTTTCATTGAGGCCTTTTTCTATAACACTGGTAAGCCAACCAGGCTCCGTGGCACCGCCTCCCCCCCGGCAGAGATTTCCCATTATGCTGTTATCATATCATGGTCGTATGGTACTGGGGGGGGGGGGGGGGTACAGGGTTGTAAAGGCCTTTATTACACTGCCCATTCTCTCTCCCACCCCCCTATGCAACGGCCTCACGTTTATTTCTTCTGAACCAAAGAAAAGGGGTGGAAATTGATGATGGTAAAAAAAGCCGCAGTAATGCTCAGATGCAGCATGTGAAATGAATGAAAGCTTGGCACTGGCTCCAGTGCTCCTGTGTCTACTGAAACTGAACTGTAAATGCTGGGTGAAGAACATAAATCCTAAAATCCTTGTAAGGGCAGAAGCCTTGTAAAAATCACACAGAATTGCTTATGTAATGTCCCAATATGGGTAATAGGGGTAGACTGGCACCCCCAGGGCTGGGGGCTAGAATTCTACTTTGCATGCTTGGAGGTACTTCCTGCAGTCTAAAGAGATGCAGGCATCTTTAAATTTCCCATAGTGTGTGTGTGTGTTCCTGTTGTCAGAACCAAATTTCCACACAATATGGTAAAACCTGTTACGTTTTAGCTTGTGGGGACATTTTTCACGTTCCCACTGTATAAACCTCAGTTTTACAAAAATCTGTGAATGCAATGAAAAAATGTAAATAACATTATACAGTGGTACCTCAGAACTCGAACTTAATCCGCTCAGAACTCGGGTTTGAATCCTAAAAAGTTTGAGTTCTGATCGAATTTTCCCCATAAGAAATAATGGAAAACCAATTAATTGGTTCCCGGCCCCAAAAAATTATACCTAAATATGTTTTTTTTAGCATTTAAACACAAAATGAATGGGATAAAAGAACATATACTAAACAAATCTAAGCACATTTATCAAAACAGTAATTTGTAAAGTAAGAAAATAAATGTATAAAAACAATGTGTAAAGTTAAAAAAAAAATTTGAATAATTTCTTTTTTTAACTCAACTGTGGTTCGCACAGTCTTGCGCTTTACCACTTTTGGTGCTGCTTTTTTTGGAGCCATGGCTACCAATAAAAGATTAACCTGAAAAAAGAATAGCAGTCTTAATTTTTCACAAACACTGCGCCAACACTGTACGCCGTGCGTAACATTTTTTTCTTAATGGCTTCCAAAACGATAAAGAATGTACCCCAACACTACCCAAGCCATGCCACAAGCCATGCCACAAGCCATGCCCCAGCACTAGATTATGCCATGCGGTCCATTGTTTACTTTTATTACTACTCTGTATTCGTTAATTTGTTCGTAAATCGCAAACTTTTAGGTTGTAACATTTGTTACCCTTTGTTTCCGCTGAGAGATGTGCCACATGACTCATTTACCCGCGCGTACAAGTTATCTTAGGTCGGCGTTCATGGTTCGACTTCTGAGATTCAGATCAAGTTCTAGGTCATTTTTTTGTTGTACCGGTTGGTTTGACTTTTAAGAAATTCGAGTTCTAATGAGTTTGAGTACTGAGGTACCACTGTAATAATATTTTGTTTGGTTACTTATGGTTAAGGTTAGGGCTGGGTTGGGGTTAAGGTCGTCATGTTGTGATTAGAGTTTTCCCCATAAAAGTGAAGAGAGTCCCCACAAAGATATAATTACAAACCTGTGTGTGTGTCTGTGTGTCTGTCTGTCTGTCCGTCTGTGTGTGTGTGTGTGTCAGTGTGTGTGTGCGTGTGTGTGTGTGTTTGCACCCCAAGATTGACTGACATCCTGTCCAGCATGTTTCATCCCCTTATATCACTTTGTAAACATGAACCAGGACTTGAATACCTTAAAATAATCATTACGCAACATGCCAAACAAAAAAAACGTTTCAGAGCTTGCACGTATTTACTGTACTACATTTGCCCGAAGCCAAGAAAATAAAATGCATTTTAAACAAGAAATGAAAAAATATGCTTTGCATATTATATGAATGAAATGAATGTTGCCATTTTCTATCTCATTTGCCTGAATAAGTCATTGAGAGTGATTCAATGAGAGGATTGATTTATCAGTGATCCTCATCGCTAAAAGCCGATTGGCTGAAAGAGGCTAATTCAATTAGCTGGGAGTGACTGTGCTATTTTAGACAAAGGAAGGGTGGCAGGCACGTGCCCTCGGCAACGCGGGAGGGCCGGGCCTCTCAGGAAATGACAGAGGGGTTAATGGTGGGTGGAGACGCAAACGCTGACGAGCGGAACGCGGCCGGGCTGCTTTTCAGACGAGCTCCCCAGGGTGGTGCCAGGACACAAAGGCATTTAGCTTTTTCTGCAGACTCATGGCTTTTCAGCTTCAGTTTAGAGCGCGAGGGCCCTGAAATGCAGGTGTGCTGCAGTAGTGTGCCCATGGCGGGTGGG
>JAODLD010000124.1:10363930-10374161 GCA_026781065.1 Mormyrops boulengeri
GGGGGGGCAAACAAGGTTCTGTTAAAAAAACAGGTCTTAACTGACATTGGGAAATGCTGGAAATGCATATCATCCATCCATTATTGCCCATTGCTCTCGGCAACCCTGCTGGCATGGAGACTTGATGTGACTGAGAGTTTTATTTTATTTTACTTTTATGAATGTTATACCAAGTTATACTCCAGCAAGATATTTGCACATCAATATTCACAGATATTGTTTTGTTGTAGATGCCAAAAATAAAGACTTTTTTATGTCATTTTTTTTTTCTTCTCATTGGTAGATATTGACAACACAAAGCTCATCAACACAAGGCTGATAAACAGCACGTTCCATCACAACAAGACAGGCTGTCAGATGACGTTTGATGATGACTACAGCGCCTACTGGGTCTACTTTGTGAACTTCCTGGGGACTTTGGCAGTGCTGCCGGGAAACATAGTGTCTGCCCTCCTCATGGATAAAATAGGACGTTTGACAATGCTGGGTAAGAGAATTAGATTACGTGGAACACAGGACTTCCAGAACTTTCTCTGCCTTCTCTTTGGCCTATCTTCAAGCACACCTAAAGAGTAAAAGGAAAAAAAGTGATATTGATTTGTTAGACTCACGCTCACTTTTTGAGATGCAGTCTCACTGCTTTGTTTTTTGTGGTTATTTGTGGATTTTGTTTGACATTCGACAGAGACGGGATGGCGGGATGGACGGGATAGTTGGACGGTTTTTCCAACCTTGTCTGCGGATGTGAATCTATTCAAATCATGTCTCTGTGTGTGTTTTTGCAAGGGGGCTCCATGGTCCTGTCAGGAATCAGCTGCTTCTTCCTCTGGTTCGGGACGAGCGAGTCCATGATGATCGGCATGTTGTGCCTCTATAACGGCCTGAGCATCTCTGCTTGGAACTCCCTGGACGTGGTCACTGTGGAGCTGTACCCCACGGATAGGAGGTTAGGCCCACACACAATGAACACAAATGATCAGCCAATCACATACTGGCGATCACAGCACCTGCCAATCACATACCGTGCTGTGCAACTATGGTTTAGCTCTCAGGAATAGAAACTAAATAACTGAGTTGTCATAAAAACAACGGAAAGACTTACAATTTAACACAAATGCACCACAGTATAGCTTTATTAAATAATGAAAAATCAATGTATATATTCAGTGAAATGAACACTTTGAAATATCTGAAAATTAGTAAATAAAAATAAGCATTTGGACAAAAACTGTAGGTAACGCTTTCTGTGAATGCCATGTATACAAGAATCTATAACATCATGATGCATTCATTAAGTCTATAAATATTTATAAATAGGCATGACACTTTATAGCCATGTGCATTATGAATGCTTCATGAAACTCATGTCTAATGCACTTTAGAAACCTTCATAATGCAGTACAAAGCATCCTTAATTCTTATACCGACCATTATAATGCATTATGAAGGTATCTATAGTGCATCATAGATGAGAGCTTTACTGGAGCTTATGAAGTATTATAATCAACATTATAATGCCTTATGACTGTCAATAGAAGATGCTGAAATGCAGAGGTGGCCAATCTTATCCGCAAAGGGCCGGTGTGTATGCAGGTTTTTGGGATAACCTTCAGGTCAGCAGATCAAACCCAGGTGTGAGGACTCTTCAGCCAGTCAGTCCTCTAATTAGTGACCTAATTAGGGAGTTGCAGCGAAAACCTGCATACATACCGGCCCTTTGCGGATAAGATTGCCCACCCCTGCTGTAATGCTTTATTAACCCATATACCTACAATTATAATGGATCATGAAGGCATCTATAGAAACTGTAGATGACAGCTTCAAGTAAAGTGTTTCCAAAATGTGCAGTCCGATGATCATCAGATTGCTTTCTTTCTCTCTCCCAGGGGCACCGGGTTTGGGTTCTGCAATGCCATGTGTAAGCTGGCGGCAGTGCTGGGCAACATGATCTTTGGGTCGTTGGTGGGTATCACCAAAGCCATCCCCATCCTGCTAGCCTCCACTGTGCTGGTGTGTGGGGGCTTGGTCGGACTGAGACTGCCAGACACAAGAGCCAACGTTCTAATGTAACCCCTGCCCCCTCCCCCGGTGAAAAAGGCTTAGATGCAGTGTTACATCTCACATTTTGGTTTTTTGTTTTAATTTCTGCCCATAAAATCCAGCTTTTGGATAAGTGATGAACAGGACTGGGCGAAGAATGAGGTCACAGTGCGATGTCACGAGAAACTCGCCAAAGGTGATCTGGGTTACTGTCCTCATGGGCCGTGGTGCCGCCACCTGGCGCTGCGCGGGTTGTCACGGTAGCCACACATGGTGAAATAAAACCATTTTGTGTTTGGAGTTTCACTGAAAGTGACGGGTTATAACGGAAGCATGGGACTAGGGAGACGTAGGCTACATTTTAAACTGTACTAATGTCACATTAAAGCCGTTCATGCTTCAGGTTAAGAAAATGTAGAATAACAGTTTTTCTAATTAATATTGCAGGTGATTTGCTGACAGGAAATTAGTAATAAAGCTCCTTACATGATCACGTGTTTTTAGTGAAAAAGATTTAGTAATATTATAAAGTGAGCCTTTAAGCCTTTTACACCCGTTTCAACTCTGCTAATAACAAGGCCATAGACAATTATAGAGAGTAATAATTATCAGTTTAGTCAAAGTTGCGGGTGAATATATCGGCAGTGTTTTAAAAAGAGTTTACATTTTCTGCTTTTTAACAATCTGAAACATGAAGACATTGAAACATGGAATCTTTATGAAACCGTGAGATCAGTGCGCAAAATACCCATCAATATTCAGGCGTGGTTGTTGCGCAATACCGATCTTGAGACCCCCTTAACATTTTGCTTTTGAGGCTTTCGGGGGGTGCGCAACACTGCGTGAGATCACACAACGGGGTTTAAGTTGTGATTATGTTCGTTTTTCCTCTGTGCCGTCTCTAAGATATTTGAGCTCAGAAGAGACTTGCTTTAAGTCATATTTATTTATTCATCATATTTATTCACAACATCCCAGATCCGCAGAGTACGGCTGTGACGTGGGCTTCTCATTGAGCCTGTCCTGAATACTGAATTGCCTTTCCATTTGTCTGTCCGTCTGTCTGTCTGTTGATTCATTTGTTTATTTCAAAACGCTGTGGCTCTCCCCGACGGTTCACCCACTGGGCCATCTTCATGAGCATTGTCTGACATGCTATATCCCTTGCTGTTTGCTGTGTGTCCCAGGGCCTCGTACAGACAACACAAGCAAAAATGCCTGGAAATGCATGCATTAAAAAAAACTGAAATCAGTCTGACCATATTTATATGAAGCAAGGTTTATAAGAAATCAAATCGTACTCTTAAATAAGTTCAAATTGTTTTTCCACCTTTCAATGCAGTGAGTTATTTTGTATGTTGTTTAAGTAGCTAATCGAAGTCAATTAAATTGGATAATTTAGGCTAAATAAATGTTTCAACTGAAATAAAATTAAATTAAAATAAATACTGTTTGGAAAGAAAGGGCCCTAATGCAGGATTCTATTTTTAATTATCCTTTCATTACTTACTGTTGAATATGCCATCCAGAGAGTATCATTAATTAACCAATTCACAGTTATTAAAAACTCCGGAACATGTAATTCTTGGTTCTGTTTGCTGTGCGCATTAATTTATATGGAGAGCGTCAATGACTTCCTCCCACACAAGTTTGTCTTTCTCTGTCGTGTTTCTCGTCTCAGCGCTGCAGTGTGCGCTTGCGCTATGTGCTGTCTATGCAACACGCCCGTAGTGTCGTCTGCCTTTGGCGTCTGTGTGATTTTATGTGAAGTGGCCATCTTAACTGCAATGTCCCTCTACCGTGCATATAGCTGACGTTCTTCCATTTGCTTGGAGGCTCGTCTCTGAAGACCCTATCTTTGAGTCATGTATAGTATACAGACGTTTGAGTTTTTCCATATATATTGGTTGTTAGTGTCAATATGTTTAAAAAAAGAGAAGACATATTTATCATAATATAATTTCAAAGTGAGGAGAAGCCATTTAAATTAGACAATTCAATTAGACTTAACATGCCAGCTGCTGCTATCTCCTCAGTGCTGTGAGGGGCTACGTATTTTTTATATAATGTTTTCATTGGGTTGTATAAACATCCTTTGCTCATATCAGAATGTGTCATTTTGAGGAAACGTGTCCATTCCCATTAAAATGCACGTTTGTGTGTGTGGGTGTCTGCTTTGTAAATACTGTATATATAGATAGTTGTTGGTGTCTGGAAGTTGAGTCACCTGTTTGCTCACGAGTTTGATTTCCTGAAGTGTGTTTGCATTTTGTTTTGTTGAGTATGTGATGGCTTGTGGGAATTCACTGGCGGCAGCTGTGCGTCTGTCTTCTGGAAGCTCTGTATCCCAGAGAAACGCTAGACATGTTTTATTATTATGTTAAATCAAACAAACGAAAAAATGCATGCATGTGCTGAAGTTGTTCATTTGTGTCCAGCTCTTCTGTTGTTCTTCCCAGAGAGGAACAAAACGGTTGCTTCGGAATGGCCGTACCCATTTTGTCAGGTCTCGTCGTCCAGTTTGTGGGTGAAATTCATCGGACTCGGTCTTCGGTCGTTGTGCAAGGGCGTGTCAGCTGTGAGAGGACTGCACTCACCGGGCAGTTCAGAACATTATGTGAAAGTGTGTAAAAAACAAATAAAAAATGGTTAAAATCTATCCTTAATAATATTTTAATGACGAAAAAGTATTAGGTGCAGTGTAAATCTCATTCTGCTCCATGAGTATTAAAGATCTAAATAAAGAGTTCTCTATCTAATGAAACCTCTGCCTTTTGGTTTTCATACAAAGTGTGTATCTTTGTCTGGGTACTCTGTATTGCAGTCAGTATTACCAATCACTAATACTGAAGTAAAGCCGCAGTAACAGTAGTAGTTAGCATTGTACTGTGACACCCCCAGGGTTATGGGTTTGATTCTCACGCCCAGCTCTGTGTGTGGAGTTTGTATGACCTTCCTGTGTTTTTGCATGGCTTTGTCCTGAGAATTCTGCTTCCCTCCTGCCATCCAAAAACACACAAGTGAATGCGAGGTATGAGTGCATGTATGTCCTGCACTGGTCTGCCATTACTGGATGTCTCACCCAGGGTGTTTCCTGCCATGTGCCTTATGGTCCCTGGATGAGACTCCAGTCCTACCATGAATCTTTAATGCAGGAGTGGTTATGGGAAATGGATGTACGATCTGTGACTCTTCTTGTAGGTGCTGCAATACTCTTTGATAATGATAATTTAAGATGTAATGCAGGAAACTATGTCAACGACCAGGATGGGAAGTGGCTAATACAGCAGTTAAAGATATAGACCATAATTTCAAATGCTTTCAGTGCCAGGAAGGTCTCTGTGTGTTTATATTTAGTTGAGATAAATCATCTGCTTTATTTGTAAACTATCAAGCTCTAAAATCCTAAGCACTGTTAGTCACTACATATACCATCTGTGAAGTAAATGCAAAATTTTTCACTTACCTCACCATGCTGCCACCTAATGGTGATTTGTGTGAAGTAATGGCGGCCATTTTTTTTTTTTTTTTTCCTGTGGTACGTCCATGCAAACATATTGTGACTTTCTTAGCGTGATAATTTTCAAACTGAATATTTGAATTATACCTGCTTTACAAATTCCGTCCACATAAGCATGACGAATTAGCTGTCAGGTCTCCAAGAATAGAACTTCTGCAGGTTTTCTGACACTCCCAGTCAAAAGTTATTGTACACATTGAGATTTTCTACATTTGCATGTTACTCACTTAACATGTGCATAAGATAAACTAAATATTCTTTGCTAAGAAATAAATTTACAATATAGTCACTATTTAAGTACCTTTATTAACAAGAAAATGTCATACCTTTCATTCATCAAGGTAACTTTCTCCAGCAGTTATAACAGCAGAGAAAATTCCAGGCATTCTTTCCAGAAGGTACATTAAATACTGCTCTATTTCATGGGATGAATCAGTTAACTAGTGCATTTAAAGTTAAAGGACAGCCTAGAATTTGACTCTGCCATCACCACACAACCAGTTAATAGGATGTCAGACATGCACTGTTACATACTCTTTCCATGTTATAAAGGAAACTTTTAAAATTGTACTTATATTTTCATTTGTATTTGTTCACTCAGTGTTCCAATGCCTAACAAGAATAAAAAATCAGCAGTTTATGAAATAAATGGAAAAGTGATACAGTAAAAACCAGTGGTGTGAAAAAACTTCTTACTGGTGGTGTATATTTTAATGACAGGACAACAGTTAGCATGATAGCTTGGGCGTGAGAAGTAGCATGCATTGTATAATATAACAATGCACACTTGCTTTCTTTGGTTAGGAATAGAAATATATTTTATCCATTTTTCAAAATTTTTTTTTTTTTTGGAAAATATGTTAATCGTAGTATCTGACAAAGAATTGAGAATGCCGTGGCAAGAAATTGATTTTAAATTTTCCAGGGAATGAAATGAACCAATATTTTTGTCAATATTTCTAGACATTTGGTCAACCTGCTAAACAGTCTTAAATTCCATGGAATCTGAGTGTTTTTTTAAAAAAACAAAACAGTAGGAGGCCTCATTTGGCTTCTCCAGAAGACTGCACTGCAATTCTTACCTGGTATGACCCTACAGGTATTGATTTTGACTTTGACCTATGGGCAGCATAACCAGCTAGCTCATTGCCTTAATTAAGATAGCCAGATACATATGACTGAAAATTCAATTATGTGAATGCACAAAGTGCTCAAATAGCCAGTATAAATTCTGTCCTTGGATACAAAGTGTATTTTGAGCAGGAGACAGCTTTGAAGATTACGTTATTGATCAAGATAGACCTGGTTGGCCCCGCACATAAAATTTACATTTTACAGCTGAATGAAAGCAACCTCAGACTTGACTTGGAAAATTTTACTGAAGTTAGCTTAAATGCAGATAGATAGATAGATAGATAGATAGACAGATAGATAGATAGATACCTACATGACCTTCAAACAAAGTGGTGCAAAGTATTACATTTTATATAATGACCCATAAGTAAAAATTTTATATATTTTCTCTGGCCCATCGTAGCTTTCTTCCGCACATGCACCCCCTTTCCTATCCTAGTTAATTAATAAATGGTCAATGACAAAATAATTTTGTGTCTTTGCATGTTTACTAACAATTCAAATTAAATTTTCTGAGTCTTTCTAACACATAAAGTTTTTGAATCACATTTTCATGTGAAATAATTGAAAAATATTTTTTGTTCTCTGTTTTTTATATGGAGTGATTTGAAACACATCATACATTGATATGTGGCAAACAGGTGACAGAATCAGAAGACAATAAATACTGCAAATGATGTGAAAGTCTGCAGATAAAAATGTGTGTAGCTTGAGAACACAAGCTTGGACGCTAGAGACATATTATTACTAAAGATTGCGTCTCAAAAGTTACAGGATTTTTAATGTATTTATCTATTAAGCGGTTTTTATGGTATGGTATGGTATGGTATGGTATGGTATGGCGAAACCCTTTATTGCTGTTGCAATACAGCAATATTACTGTTGTGGTCTAAATTTAAGCAAATCTTCATATGTGATTGATTGCAATACTTTGTACTTTTTGAACAGAGATGTGAAAATAAGTGAAAGTTTCTGAAAGTATTTCAGCCTCGTCGCGGACATGGCGATGCGTCCTCTAGCACATGTGTCACACCACTGGGTCACCGCATGGAAAAGGCTACAAGAAGCGACTCAAAGAAACGCATCACGCTGCAGCCACACCAAGATGCAAGAGACGTGCTCTAGCCATAGCAGAGATCATTAACGGCATCTTGGATGCATACCAGGACCGGGGGTGGGTGAGGGGGGGGATTCACGGCATTGGAGAACAGTGTCTGCTTCATCTCTTCCTGACTGTAATCTAAAGATGTGCCCTAGTGATCTCCCTCATTAGAGGATAAAATCTGTGCTGCCTGCTAATCAGCCTCTCCATGGCCTGGAGGAACCGTTTCCCACAATTCTGTCTGGGTTATGGAGGTACTGCAGAAAAGGAGGTCATTTATCTATTTAGATTTTGTGACCCTTTGGTAGGAAAGGTCACTTCCTCTTGTATAAACTACACAATATGGTGTTCAGCATGGACCACTGAGGGAACACACCCCAGCCTCACGTCTGCTAAATGCTCACTGTTCATTGGCAAGCTGTGTGATGCACATGTCTGTATTATCACAATGCATATTTTTTTCTGGTGTCCCTGGGTAATCATAATTGTTTTTCCACCTTTCAGCCAGTTCTACAATCAGTAACTTACTGCCTGCTAATGTCTTATTAGTATCCTCTTGGTGGACAGACGTAAGTCTGCCTACACTGCCTGTGAGTGTTAAGCACTGGGGCTACAAGGTAAGACTTTGGCAGCACAGTCCTGGGAAAGTAGAAGCAGACACTTGTGCTTTCAACTCTGAGCCAAAGAAAAAGTTGCCCAAGGGGGTTTGTGTTTAGGGCTCTGGGGATTCAAATCAAATAGCTGTCTACTACACTGGAATTTTAAGCAAACGATGAAGACTGTTTTTTTTTATGCTGAATGAGTCTCTATCCCCTGGGATCCCAGATATCTGACAGTGAGTAGAGACCTCACTCATTTTGAATATAGCGTGATAGCCAGCACACCTCTGCTGTCAGTATCAACCATCTGAGTGAGGAAAGATGTCCTGTATAAACGGCAAAACAGGTAAGTGTAAACCAGGAAGCCACCACTCCTTACCATCAGCCTGGACTAAGAAGTAAATCACAACAATGGTCCCCAGAATGTTTATTGAGTTCAGAATGGATTCTAGAATTTCTGCTATCACAAAGATCACCTTTTCAGAAGGTGGATTCTTTGTGCGTTTACAGCTTCGGCACTGTTCCCAATGTATCTTTTCATGTACCAGACTCTTGAAATATACATATATATATCTTAAGAACAAAAAGTTAATTATTTGTGATATAATGAACACAGATACAAAGCAGAAATTTCGCATAAATTAGAAAACAACTACATAAGATTTTTTTTTAATTTAAAAGTCATGTCATTCATTTGCATTTTTCCCCTATCTCAGAAAATACTTTTCTGTCATATATAAAACAAGCCTGGAATACTGTGAATTTGTTTTTAAAGGGCACTAATTTTCCACTATCAGACAGGAAGCCCTGGTTAAAGGTTACAAAGAACTGACTCCACTTTCATTTCCCATTTTGCTCAGTTTTTTTTTCTTGTCTCTGTCAAATAATTTTGCTTAACATTTATGCTAAACTATGAGTTTCTGCGACATTTTTGTAAATTTAACAGATGAAACAGGATTTCAGCAGGCTTTACATCGTCTCTGGAATCATGAAGGGTGGCGGTGAAGCAATTAAGCCTTTAACCTCCCAAACAATCAGGCCTAGACTTCAGTAACACAGATTTTCTTTTCCTTATGTCCACATGGGTCAAAAGTCTGAAGAGGTCCAATTGTGTATAGTGCTGTATATTACACCACACCCAGATTACAAAGCCATCATTATACACTGAACACTACTGCTATTCTCAGTTACTTCTTAAGGGACGTGCATAATATTATGAAATATTCTTTTCTTTGATTGATCGCTTTGATAATGGCTTTTAACAGGACAGAAGAAAGACAACTACAGTGAATGATCTGGAAATGATCTATTTATTATCTTTACCGCTTATGTATTGAATTGTTCCTCTATAGCTGATTTGCTGGGGACTTATATATGTTTTTACAACCCATTTGAAACAGTAAATCAACAAATATCATTAAGCTTCTAATTTATATGTTTCAGAAAGGAAGCTTATTCTAATATCTCTCCAACAATCCCATTATGATTTGATATTTCCCGTATTTCCTTGTATACTTTATTGTAAATATTCCACATTGAAACAGACGAACAATGTGTGGCACCATGGCTTTGGTGATGCTCAGAGCTTTCAATCAGATCAAATGGTCTTTATGCCACTGCAAACAATTCAAATATCCAAACTTTTTAAATTAATTGAAGTGCAACTTTACTGTCTCCTATAAAATACAATACTGTGCAGTCACAATACTGTCTTAGGCAGTCGCAGAAAATATTTAAAGCTATTTAAATAGTGGGAGAACATTTTAAAATGAAATTGAGGAAGCACTTCTTCACACAGCGTGTAGTTGGAGTATGGAATAGTCTTCCTGCTAGTGT
>JAODLD010000124.1:10377236-10403032 GCA_026781065.1 Mormyrops boulengeri
CTCCCCAAACGAGCTTGATGGGCCGAATGGCCTCCTCTCGTTTGTAAATTTCTTATGTTCTTATGTTCTTATGTACATCATTTATATCATGCAGCCATGGCTTGGTTAAGTATAATTCAACAATATGCTCATCAGTGTAAACTATCTTTACCTTATTTAATATACCTACCTTTGGCCATTTCACGTATGACAGACGGACAATATACACTGACACAACTGACACTGAATAAGAAAATGCATCATTACATCAAATACTGCTTTCTTTTACTCCTCTTCACTCTTTCCCCTGCCTGTCAGTCAGGACCATCTGTTATTATGGCAAATTATATTCAGTCTTCTCTGCCTCTAGATAGTCACTAACCCCACATGAATGAGTCCATGAATGCAATTTGTTGTCATACAATGATTTACATTTTGTTCATTTCACAGATGCTTTTATCCAAAACCACGAGCACTTTTTTTGAGAAAGCAGCATCAGACTCAATCTCTGGTGCAATTGGAACTTAACCACCTTGTTCAAGCCTTCAAATAACAGACACTGTCTCCTAACTTACTGAGCCACACACCGCCCTCATAATTTCTACCTATAAGGTGCTGCCTCACAGCTACTTTCATTAAAATGCAATTTACTCTTTGATTATAGTTTTGTTTTTGCTTGTACAAAAGACACAAAAGCAGTTGCATAAACTTCACATTTAATAACTTTTATACAGTACTTTACTTAGTTCATAAAATTAGTACTGTATATACTAAATATAACTCTGTTAAAGGAACTGCAAAAAAAATATTTATGGTAAAATACAGCTAAAACAACTTGGTGATATTCTGATTCCACATTGTGCTAAGCTTAATCCTACTGTGATTTAAAGCTCCTTCAGCGATCTGCAACTAACCCATAGCTGCTTGCCCAAAGAGGTGTGTCAGCAAGAGACTCCTTGAGAAACATTTCTGACATGTATCAGCCTGACTTAGGTTTGCAGAACCCTAACAGTGCAGTTCAAGATCCAGATGAATCCTGAAACTGATTGTATGCAAGGAATCCACTGATACTACTGATATATCACATGTTAATTAAAGAAAACAGAATTCATTAAAATAGAATTCATTTTAGGACTGTACAGTCACAGCAGTTTTTTCCTGAGTATTCTCTGTGTGTAGTGTCCAGTCTTGTTCCCAGCAATATCACATTGGTAAATGCCTTAGCCTCACTGATTCAAAGAACATTTCGGCTATAGCGTTTCAAGCCATGGAATGTCAAAGTTCATAAGGCTTATTTTAGAATGAAACACTGTCCTTCGATTGTACATCCTCTCCTTTATGGGTAATGAGGACTATTTTTGATCTTGCTGTTCTAGCCATGAGGAAGAAGAGGAAAGGATCCAAAGAGCAGTGTAGGCTGCACAAACAGAGCATTGTGCTGTAATATATGTAGTAGGAGTCCTCATTGCCAATACACAGGTTTATGTAATGAACGAAGTGGAAAACATTGCTGGGTGTAAAACAGATGAGAAAAATGGCAAACACCAAGGAGCTGATCATGATGTAGGACATCCAGTCATAGTGAGATTTGTTCAGCTTTTTGATTATAGACACATAGGAAAATATTGTGACCAGAAAAGGTAGGAAAAATCCGCAACATGTAAGACCGAGTTTGTAGTAGAGCAAGAAATTGTAGTATTCCATTTCCGTTGCAATAATATCATGGCATGTGGTAGTGTTTAACTGAAGGAGGTGGTAACTTTGTTGGACAAGTAGTTCTGGTACCATGGCGATGAAAAGTACAGCACACGCAATCAAGGTGATCCACATGTTGCACCAGAACCTGGGCAAGCTCTTGTACATGAAAGGATGAACCACAGCCATGTAGCGCTTGAAACTGAGGCCCATGTGCATGTAGATCGAACAGTAGATGTTTCCATAGAAGCTGGCTGTCACTACCCTGCACAAAGTTTCCCCAAATATCCAATTGCTGCCGTTATAGTAGTAATGAACCTTAAGTGTCAGAGTAAGCAGAGTCAAGAGGTCCGATACTGCAAGGCTCATGTAAAGGATGGCACTGGAAAAGGTCTTGATTTTGCCGCAGAGCATTTTCATAATGATGACGTTGGATGGGACACCAATGAGTATCGTCACTAAGTAGGCAGTAGGAATGAGCCGAGAACTTAGGCTGCTGTTCAGGTAGTTAACAGCTCTGACGTCATGCTCATCATCCAGAGAAATACTGTCTGAGTCGTCTATTAGATTTCCTCTGAAGCTCCTAGTTATATTGGTAACATGTGTTGTTTCATCCCCTAAAAGTAAAAGAAAAATAAATGCACGAGTCGTATGCTAATATAAAACTACTGGTGTATTTACAATGTATATACAATTAAATGTACATCATAAAAACTAAACAGGCAAATAATTACAGCACAGTTTAGCCAACAGCGGTGTGATGTGGTATTATAGCCAGTAAAAGAATTGATTGGCTTTTGTTTGCTAATATTTATTTGATGAATAAAAGAATAAAAAGGCTTGTCGTGAAACTACAGAAGAAAATTTCAGTAGGATTATTTCCCTCATTAGGAAAAGTAGCAGGCAAATTAAATTAAATTGGCAAAAGTTTACATTATTAACATCACCATGATAACGTAATAAAACTTTAAAATACTCAGCCATAATGTTACCAGAATTAACTTACACATATTTTAACAAAAAATGTGAAGGAACGTCATTATATATAATATTTATTTAGTTCTCTTACCTTTAACTTGACAGGAAAAGTGCAGAAAAGTGAAATATAACAGTAATGGTAGTAATTTGCTCATATTTGATCTCTGTCTTGTTTCACTTTTCTTCAGTCCAAAGCCAAGGCTGCATAATAGAACGCGCGTCCGGGTTAAGCAGTCACGTCTCCCAAAAGCCTATTACTGTATACTGAGGCTTGTTTTGCCTGTAAGGTCCTGCCGATTCCCAAATACGACCATGAAGTCATATCCTGTTTCTGCTCTTGGTGGGGGAGGGGCAGATAAAAAGAATTCCTCTCTGGTGCCTCAGGCGCTCACAGTAAGTTTTGTATATCCAAAGTAAAAAGAAAAATAATGCAGCAGCACAATAACCCAGCAATGATATTTTATCTAAAAATGAGTACAGCAGAAATGTTTCTTTCAGGTGTCATGGTATCTCTTTTCAAGCTTTACTGAAGCGCTGTCACAGAATTTCACATTTTGAACAATAGAAACTGAGTGCTGTCATTTACCAAGCAGTGCCAAAAGTCTTTTGTTTGGTTACTTATGACTAAGGTTAGGACAGGTAGCGGTTAAGGGTGTCATAGCTGGGACTATGGTTATGCGCATAGAAATGGAAGGACAGTCTCCACGACGATATACAAACGTGTGTGTGTGTGTGTGTGTGTGTGAGTGAGTATACCTTACCTTATGGGGACACAATGTCCCCACAACGTGATGAATGCCTGGTTTTCTGGTCCCCATAAGGGAAAACTCAATTTAATAAAAATCTGTGACTGTAATGAAAAAACTAAAAATGAAAAAACTCTTGTATTTTGCTTGCTTATGGTGATGGTTAGGGCTGGGTGGGGGTTAAGGTTGTCATCGTTAGCGTTAGCATTTTTCCCATAGAAATGAATGAGCCGTCCCCATAAAGATATGTTTACCCAATGTGTGTGTGTGTGTGTGTGTCTGTGCCCTATAATGGTCTGGCATCCCAGCCTGGTTGTACTCCTGTCTAATGGCTTGTATTTCCTGTATAGATTCCAGGCCCCTTTGCAACCCGGACCAGCAAGTGGTTGGAAGTTGCAGGGGTCCAGTGTGTAGTATGTGGAAGAAAATTAAGGAAGTCTGTAAGAGATAAGCATCTTCTCTCTGAGAATGTTGTCATCTGTTTATTTGTCAAGTAAACATGAATCATTGCGATCAGACTACCACTTTACTAGTCAATTTTAAAATTATACTGGGAGTGTTTTACTATTTATTATTACTAAAACAGAAAAAGATCAAACGGTTGACGCATTCTTTATTAAAGCTCACGTGATCCTCTTGCTTTTATAGAATGTTTGTTTAGGGAGCTGGGAGGGAGCAAAAACATGGATCATCTGGGCTCCCAAAGGAGCAGATGGGAGACACTCTGCCATAGAGAGCATCCTAAGCAGCTGCATCATCATCTGGTTCAGGAACTGCAAAGTCACAGACCGCAAGTCCCTCAGCGAATAGTGAGGACAGCATAGCAGAGCACAGGACCCCCCTACCACCCCTCATGGTCATCTACATCAAACGCTGCAGTAACAGAGCCCACTCCATCACACATGACCCCTTGCAGCAGTAAAACATCCTGAACCCCCCCCCCCCCGCCCCCCCATCAGGAAGAAGGTTCCAGAGCATTCAGTCCCCAACCCCCCTAACTTCTGAGTTCCCACCTACCTCATAAGCGCTTATAAAATGCCTATTAGCACTACAATGCTGTTGTGCTGATTGCACAGTCTATATGTCTACTTGTATTAATGCACTATGCCATTATTGTTAATATTGTTGTGTACAGTTGTGCATTGTTTTTATGTAATTTTAATTTTTACCCTTTTATTTACCCCCCACAGAGTTATTTATTGTCCAGGGTTTATCGCTCAGATTTTCTTCTTCTAGCTGTCACGTCCCTCCGTCCAGCCCTCTCGTGTGCCACGCCTACCTCGTTAACCTTGTGTGTAATCCTTCCATTTACCTGCTGTTCCGTGTTTCCTGCCTGTAGTCTTGTATATATCAGTCTGCGGCTCCGTCCGTTTCCCAGATCCATCATTAATGTAGCCTGCCGTGTTTGTGTGCTTTGCTCCGAAATAAATCTCCCAGTTTGGATTACCGCGTACCTGTCCCTGATTCCCCGCTCCCTGCTTGCTCGCCGACACACGGTCATCACGCTAGCTGTTTGAAGGTGTTAAATATCACAATTTCATTTCATACGTGTGAAAAGACACAAAAGTGACTTGACGTGATTATTTAGAATTTTTATGGTAATTAAAGCAGATTTCTGGAACCAATATATGATTATTACACAGACAAATGCCTCAAAGTTTTTATTGCTCATCAAATGGCTTTATGGTCATGTGTTCGCTTGAGATGGTGCCTCTGACTTTGAGACTTTGATGTCTGTGTAGGGGGGGCTGGGTTTACTTATGTGCTGTCAGAAACATAGCCAGACAGGTCACCATAGGGCAGGTTCTGACGCAAGTAAATGGGCCCACAGTAGGCGGCCGGGGACAGCTGCCGAAAGAGTGTCCCTGGCTTACCATTAAACATCGACCCCCCCCCCCCCCGCGCCCTGCAGAGTAGTCTATCTTTGCCTCCAAACAAATCAAGGACTTTGGCGCCAGCAGTGCACACAAACAAACGACCCGACCCAGGTGGACCTCTTCCCAGTTGGACTTGCTCAGTATTATCCTCATCATAAAAACTACACCCACATGCACACCATAGTCTGAATGAGATTTTCTTATTAGGCCGTGAAATAGCATAAGCTGTTTTTACTTCAGACCTAACCTGGACTGTTCTTAAAAATACAATTACCAGTTTGTTATTGGTCACAAATTGCACTGAAAAATTCTCATTGCATTAAACCAGCATTTGGTTGACAATGACGGTTTGCTTCTTTTGTTTCCTTTACCCACACGCCGCAGAGGGGTATTTCCAGAAAACCATCTTGACTTAATCATGTGTTTTACAGTTCAGGCCGCCCGAGGGAGGGCCGCCCCTCCCCGCCTTCCCTCTCCTATAATTGTACATGCCTCATTTACCCTTCCTCTCTGCATTCACCCCACCCAAATCACTTTAATTTCTGCCACATTCACAAACTCCTGCCCTTCTATGGCTGTGTTATACTTCTTGTGCCATTTATCCACCTGTATGTCACTCTGGACAAAGGCATCTGCTAAATGAGTTGCGTAAAAATACATCCTTCAGTGATTTTCGTAATAACAATTAAATACGGCTGCAAAAACGAAATTGCTATATTTTACACTTATGTCCTTTTTTGATTTGTAAAATGATTTGTAACAAATATAGTGTGAGCTCCTTTGTTTATGGAACATTAATCTTGAGTGATACTTGATCCATTTTAACTTTTGCACCTTGATTATCTTCTGAGAAACTTTCTTTTAAGAAAGTAGGAGGCACATAAGCTACAAGCAGTCATGGTTACTGTTACTTTTAGCAAAAAAATTATTAGCAGCAATTTATTAGTAAAATCCATGGATCAAAACCTGAAGGTTGCTTCTTCCAGTCCAGAATAAATTTTCACTGTAGTTTTCATGGAACAGATTAACTTGATCTGAATTAAGTACAAATTGAGTTGCATACGGCCATGTCCTTCCTGATGAAAAATGTTCACCAAGCAGAAAAATTCAGTAACAGTTCTTTGTCACAACTCAAGAAGCAAATGACTGAAGGACAGGCGTTGTGGCAAAACAAAAGGGGGGTTATTAAACTCAAAGGAAATGGACTGGGAATAAACAGGATCACAAGGGATGAAAATGGGAGGATGGAGCAAGGCAGGGCACAGGCAACACAAGGGTTCAGCGTCAATGACCAGACTGGGGAACACAGGACTGGGAAGCACATGTATACGAGACGATCAATGGAGCTAACAAGAGGCAACTGGGAGTTATTAACACGAGGGTTAGGAATGATAAGTAAAACAAACAAGTAACTGGAGTGGCTTGTTAGGGTCATGCTAGGGTGGAGACAGGAGGGTCAGGTGGACGTGGCAGGCATGACATGACATTCTTCTGTGTTGTTCAATGTTGTTAAATTCTGTTGTGTTTGAAGTGTGCCTGTCATTCTGCTGACCTAGTCATGATTCAGCCACAAATTAGCAATATCAATTAACAACCTAACAAGGAGTGGAAGTGACAGATCAGGAAGTCCGTGCAGCATCAAAGGAAACTGTTTGAATTCCAAAGGCACAGTTAAAGGAGTTCAAATTTACAGACATTTCAACAACCAGACCCAAGAGCGGCAGGGCTGGCGACCTTCAGGATGGTCATAAATGTTCAGCATGCAACTTCACTTAATGCCAAATCAATGCCTATCAATGTATCAATGCACTTCCTCACCACAGACTTTCTTCTACTGACTCCATCCATCCATCCATCCATCCATCCATTCATTTTCTGAAACCGCTTACCCTGTTCAGGGACATGGGGGGTCCACAGCCTATCCCGGAGGCGCAAGTCAGGGAACAACCCAGGATGGGGCGCCAAACTCCACTGACTATTAAAATAATAAAGCCAGAGAAGTCATATGAACAACATCCCTGAAGAAAGAGAAGAGATTAACTGTCAATGATCCCATTAAAGGTCAATTGACCATATAAGCATTTTAAATCACTAAGAGATTTTGAACAGTCTTGGCTACACTTTCAGGAGAGAATAAGTTTGTTGGTATTAGCAGAATGCAAAGACTTGAACAGTCTGAGGAACGTTCCCACAGACCTTAAAGTTCCTGATGTATACTGCCAGTGAATGCATTTCCCCATTCTTCATCCACCATCCATAAATGCTTATATATGGTGTCGCAGATTTACTGGAGCCAACACAATCATGAACAGGGAAACTCCAAATAAACACACTTCACAGTCTTGAAGCTGTGAGGCTACAGTGTTTGTCAGTAAGCCGCAATGCTGCCCTGTCACCCTTACACACCTCAGATCTACTTTATGGGGAAAAAAACTGCAGATACCTCATAAGCCTCAATAAGCTTGAGAAGAGGTTTGAAAATTGAAGCCGTGCTCTTCTATCCATCAAAAAAGAACTTTTTGGAGAACAGAAGAAATTCTTGTTACTATTTATTACGCTGCTTTTCATCTGCATATATGCTAATGTTAAATGATGTGTTTTTTCTAAACACTACCCAGATAAATAGCTTTTGCCCAGTACTGTATAGTATGTATTTGACAAAATGTATCAATCAGCACTTAAAAGAATTAGAGAAAAATTGGCCTCAGTGATTAAATGTATACATCAGTGCTTTATCTGGTGATAGACCCAATGACAAAGTATGTTTAGAACATAAACCTGTTAAAATATAAAGGCTAAACAAATTGGTCAACTGCATGAACACAGTTAAGGGGGGGTTACAATGAATTACATGATATTAAACATTTTTCTTCTCTACTTTTCTAGGAGCCATCTATCTCAAAATGACAGAACTACATTGTCATCCGGTGCTTCCTGTTTCATAACAGGAAGAGAGGCAGCAGCCTGTCCGTATCTAGTCTGGCATATCTTCACAGTTAAAGGTTTAGTGACCACAGTTGTACTTGTTTTTCCATGGCAACAGATAATGTGACCAGAGGAAAAAAAAATTCAAAATTTCCAATAAATACCAAATGTCCAGTCAGATATCTGGTGTAAAGCTGACAGGCTTTTAATAGTACAACACCCAGACATCTTAATTTGTACCTACGTTCTGCAATCCAACGACATTTCCTGGAAGGGCAACATTCTTTCATGGGAACATTCAGACAAAACATTTCGAGATGGTATCTTTCCATGGGAAATGTCAGAGCAGGCCTAAGAGACCCAGGATATACGTAAGCATGAAAGAAACAAAATTATCAGATCCTAACCTTAAAGGTACTTTTGCCTTTTTTGAAAACCAAAAAATTCACAAACAAAAAGTCATCTGAGTTCTGTATTGCTGCAGCTGGGATTAATTCAAATTAAAAATTATTTGTCAAATAAAATGATAGCAGAATAAAAATGTCACAATTGTTCAATCAAGACAACCAATACCACTATATGCATGCATACAGTATGTGTGTGTGTCTGTAGTCCAGGTATACCTTATTTTATGGGGACCAAATGTCTCCAGAACATGATGAATACCCATTTTTTTCCCTTATGGGGACCAGTTTATAAAATTCTGTGACCGCAATGACAAAACTAAAAATGCAAAAACTCTTTTGTTTGTTTGGTTACTTATGGTGATGGTTAGGGCTGGGTGGGGGTTAAGGTTGTCATATTTAGCGTTAGCATTTTTCCCATAGAAATGAATGAGCGGTCCCCAAAAAGATATGACTACACGACTTCGTGTGTGTGTGTGTGTGTTATTATCTCTTTTTTAGATAGGAAATTTACATATGCAAAGAGCAAGTTTCCAAAATAAGTACATAAGGTACATAAGGACTAAGTGAGTTTTATTTCCTGATACTGTAACAGATGATGAGGAAGCCTGACTAGTGATATTCAGGATTTTGTGGTTTCAGATTTGTAAATTACTTATGTCACCAAGTGTTTACGTTTTTAAACTAAATATAAACTTCCCACTGTACCTTAAATCTCATTTATATCGACAATATTGTTTTCTTAATCGATATTACTTTGTTTAGTAGTTACTAGACTGGTTTATCGTGTCAGGCATGTTTGTGTCTGATCCAACATTTTACATTTTGCTGCTTAGCAGATGCTTTTGACAGTTTATATAACTAGATATTTTGATAGAGAAACTTATAAGGGCCTTGTTCACATTTTCTAATCCTGGGCCACACTAGAAACTTGAGCAATCTACAACAGGCAGATACTGCTGCTTAACCACCTGCTCATCTGCTGCCTTTTAAATTCTGCTCAAAAGGTTGTATTATTACTACAGAAAAGTTTTAGGGCCACCAGAGATAAGAAAAAAAATGATCAATTTTGTCATCGAAGTCATAAGTTCTGAGATTATAAAGTCACATTTTTGAGATTACAAAGCCAAAATGTTATGATTATAAAGTCAAAATAGACTTTTGAGATTATAAAGTCAGAATAAAGTTCCAAGAAAAAAGACTAAATAAACTTTCAAGATTACAAAATCAAAATAAACTTTCAAGATCAAAATAGTATGTTTTGAGGTATAAGCTGAATTCTACATGAGTCTGCATTTTGTATGGAATGAATCCAGAAAGCAGCTGAATGTGAGGCATCTGTGTGGTGTCGTCATGTAAGACGATTCACCTCCTACAGATATCTCACAGTCACTCACAGATTTCCACTGTTTAACTTTCGACTTTTTTTCTGGAAAGTTTATTTCAACTTTAACCTTGAAAGTCTATTTTGACTTAGTTCTGGAAAGTTTATTCTGACTTTATAAGCTTGAAAGTTTATTTAGTTTTTTTTCTTGGAACTTTATTCTGACTTTATAATCTCAAAAGTTCATTTTGACTTTATGATTTTTAAATTTTGGCTTTATAATCTCAAAGTTTCGACATTATGATTTCAAATTTTTTTACTTTAATGTCAAAATTGTTTTTTTTTTCTTTTTGGTGGCCCTAAAGTCCTGCTGTACGCAGCAACGTAGATTTGGATATGGACAGTAGGGACATGTCCCTACCAATATTGTAGGAGTACCATCCGTCTTCAGGGGGACAAGGGCTTCGAGGCTGATTTTGTTCCTACCAGTGTTGAAATCAAACCTGCGGTCTTGTCTGTGCATTGCAGTGTATGGATCCTTGCTTTTTTTAGAGGAACTGGGCTACTGGTGATGTACTTTCACTGTGGGAAGCTTCTCCATAAACCTCCCTCGCTGAAAACACAGCACTAGTGCTGATGGAATGTAAAGGTGGATATAGGGGAAATAAGCCCGGTAGTATATTTCCTTGCATGTGCCCTTTGTTACAGTGGAGTTTGAAGTCCATCACAAGGGCATACGATGGCATGTAAAGGTGCAGTGCAGTGATACAAGGTGGCATGAGAGGGTGCAGTGCAGTGATCCAAGCAGCCATGCTAGGTGATTTTAATCTGTTGGTGCCTTGGTTATGGTACCTCTCTTCAAGATATTGATTTTCCTACATTCTGCCCTTAGCTGAGCTGCTACACTGTCAATACCAAATCACCCACGTTTCCTGCTAAATTGTGTTCCATTCTTTGTAATGTGTTATCCATTTGCATGGTATACTGATATTATACAAACTGTCTATATGTGTCATTGGTGCGTGAGTGTGCCCTGCGATGGGTTGGCGCCCCATCCTGGGTAATTCCCTACTGTACAACTACAGCTTCCAGGGCAGGCTGCAGACCCCAGTGACCCTGAAAAGGATAAGCGGATATAGAGAATGAACGGATGGATGGATGGATTCTTATGAACAGGTTATAATTTGTTTATACAGCTAAAGATTTTACAGAATTATTTTAAACACCAATATGCCCAAGTGCAGAGGGGTTTCTAGAGACACTGAGGGCCCTGGACAAAAAACTCCATGGGGCCCTCCAACTCCCCCTCCCCCAGCATGGTAAAATTCATTACCTTTATTTTCCTGTTAAGTGTAAATTTATAATATCAACAAAGAGAATTCACTTTACTTTGAAAAACAGAATACACAAATACAGCAGACTTGTCGTTGCAATGTACTATGTAATCGGCCCAGCTTGTGGGCCTAGGCAGTCGCCTGCCTTGCCTGTCCTGTCCTTATGCCTTTGCCTGTGTGCATTCCTGTCTTGTGGTGTGTACTGCCTGGGATTGACTTCAGGCTGCCTGCCCAGCGAGCCTAACCCTAACCCCTAACCTAGATTAGCAGCTGGAAGATGCATGGGTGGATTTCTTTATTTTTTATACATACAGAACAAAAATAAGCATAAAAACAATTTGTTATCAAGTCACTACTTTGGCCAGGTACTTTATAATGTGAATTTTTAAATATTTTTTCTTATTTAATGATATTTCAAGGTTTAAACGCGAGAATAACAGCCATGTAGTCATATCATGTTAGTTCATTAATCTGGATGCTGTTAGGTAAATAAAAGCATTACATAAACAGACTGGTAAAATCGCTACAATGACATCATCTGACAAATAGGCGGCCTTAATAAGACCCGTTAGGCGTAAGGAAAGAGCGCAGAGAAGAAGCCGGGCTTAGGAAGCGGCGCTGCGAGGCGTTTTCCTCCGATTTGTCTTACATATCGTGGAATTAATAGCCTATGTTGTTTTCTTTTTAACTGAAAAGTAAAGAAAGTACCGTCATGTTAAAATTGCTTGTATTTTCGGCATGTATAGCTCTCCACTCCGCCTCGTCATTGCCAACTCCATCCTCGCCGACCGTTTGTAAGTATTTTTTTCATTTTTTTGAAATAACTTCTTCAGGATCAATGCATCGTAATTAACGTTCGCTGAAGGTGTTATTATATATGGCTTAAAGTCTTTCAGCTAAGCCCATATAAAAACAGTAGATAACGTCAGGTTAAACTTTTAGCCTTATATAGATCTCACCAGGAACTTACTCCTTTATTTACATTCCTTCTATGATTCATGGCTTTTGATCCACGACATTGTGTTTTTAGTCTAATACATTAATTAAGGGGATAACCTATTCTTTTTTTTGCATCTAATCAAATTTTTTGCGAAAAAAAAAACTTTCCGCCTATCCGGTGTAAAAGAACAAATTTATCTACGTGGTGAAAGTCGCGGGGTAAATAAATATTTGTGAAATAAATATGCATATGTAAATCCAAAATACTGTTTTTGAATTATTTAGAATTTCCTGACATTTCTCTCTCGCGCTGTTAACATACATTTATTCCGGTCATACATACATAGGCTAAAGTTAAATCGATTTAAAAAAAAATGTTGCAACATATTTTTGACGTATTACGTTATCGTGTTCTCAGATATAAAATACGTTTCATCTACGGAAATGTTGATGCCCCTGTTTAATCTAGAGTGAATCCACCCGAAATAATAAAGGTTTATTTGGAAGATAGTATGTTTTTCCCTGGCATGCACATGAACTTTGGTCCACAGGTTCATGCGAGTTCCATACGATTCCCAGCGTGCGTGGTGCACCCTTATCCAGAGCAGTCTTCGCCTTCTCATATATAGTTGTAAGACTTGTTGGGGAAGTTACACAGTCTGCACTCTGCAGAATGAATCGTTATAAATTTATGATGTTGATTCATACCCCAATTCAGTTTCATTTTTACACGACAAAGATTCTGCCAAGTTTGCATTCACAGGGAAAGCCGCTGCATCAAACCAAGCGCTCGTACTCTTGATAATCTGTATCAACAAATGAAAATGCAATGTCCAGTTTTATATTGGATATTAGCTGGATATTCGGCTTTAGCTTACCTATATCTTAGAAACGACACCACCAAAAATCACTAAACTAATATTTTCTGCAACAATGTATACTGACTGATATGTTCATTTGTTATCGTCGTTATTCGGTGTTTTCCGCGAAACCCATAAACCAACCTTTTGTTAAGGACCGTCTACAAAGTGCATTCAGTACGAACGATCGACAGAACCAAGCCTTGCTACTGGAGCATGTCTGCTATGATTTTCTAACAAAAAAATCTGTGACGTTCCTCCAAAAAGACATTTGGAAGAAGTATAAACAATTTGAGTTCCCTCTTAAAGTATAATTAAATTCTAAAAAGGAAAAATCTTCACATATATACTAAACCAATTTGTACTATTTCAAAGAATGTAGTAGTTGCCAGATATGATGACTGACTTACTACAAGTGCAATTTAACAGAAATCTTTGCTAAGGATACGGTAATTCAATATGTTTTTTTAAAATATTGCTAAAAACCAACCAAATCAATTGCTCTCACTTGGAAGGTTGTAGTAGTTGCCAGGGCAGATAGTTACCATGCTGGAGAGACAAGGCGTTTCACACACCTACCCAAATGGGTCAAATCACAACAAACCCATGTAAAGCTATATAAAAAATTAATTGAATTGAATTAGGACCCGGGTCCTGCAGTGCAGCAGGTGATACCTATAAGCACCACAGTTTCGATCCCCAACAAGCCTGATCCCACTGGCTCCAGCGGTTTCTACTCCTCCCGGGGTGAGGCTCCCGAAGGCTTTCCCCCACCCCCTTCAGGATGCAGGCAGCCTTCCTGAGGGTGGCTACCAAAGAACTACACCCGCAGAGAGTAGAAAAGAGTGCAGTCTGCCGTTTCGGGGTTGCATGAACTTTTTGTGGTGGCTGGAGCGCCAGCGCCGCCACCAACCCCCAAAGGACTGCTTACAGGGCTCGGTGCAGATTAGCATCCTACCCAGGACAATGAAGATTAAAGAATAATAAGAATTAAAGATGCATTGTAATGGATTATGTTGGTACATTAAAATTTATTTCAGATGAGATCTTCATTGGAACTTATGAAGTATTATAATTTACACTATAATACGTTATGATTGCAAACAGAATATGCTGTAGTGCATTCATAATTTAATACAAATTATCTTGAATTACTGTATACTTCTCATCCAAGATTACTGTAAAATTCCACTTGTAGTAAGTCAGTCATCGCACTTTGCAAGTACTACAATCTTACAAGTCAAAGAGATTGATTTGGATGGTTTTCAGTCATTTTTCAAAAAACACATTGAATTACTGTATACTTATCATCTGAGATATATGCTAAATTCTACTTGTAGTAAGTCAGTCATATCTGGCAACAACTACAACCTGTCACAAATTGGTTTATTATATATTAGAAATTATTGTATCACTTTTACAATTTTTAAAATTATAATTTGAGAGGAAACTGAAATTGTTTGCGATTCCTCAAAGTGTTTTTGGAAGAAATGAACAGATTTGACTGTTACAAAATCATAGCAGAAATGCTCAAGTATCCATGCTTGGTTCCCTCGTTCGTACTGAATGCACTTTGTAAATGGTCCCTGACCATAATTCCAATTCTGATGTGCCTTTTTCCTGTTCTGCGGAAAACGCTGCACAAGGACAATAAAAAAATGAACATATTAGTCATTATACTATGTTGTAGTAGAATCTTTATATTCTGAAACAGAACATGTCACTTTAGTGTGTTTTTTTTTTTTTTTTTTTTGCTTGTGCCATTAAATTTCTAAGATATAGGGAAGGTAAAGCCGAATATCCAGAAAATATCAAATATAAAACCAACTTTACCGCGCTAAACAAATAACAATACTACATTATACCAACCAACTACACAGGGAGAGGGGGAGATTTAAAAAAAAATCTATTAATATCAGCAGCGTCAACTAGCATATAACAAATTGTAAAGCCGGTCTAACCGAGGCATCGCAGCAACAACGGCAAATAACCAGGCGGCTTCTTTAGGGGAGAACAACGACTTTTTATTTAAGTCATGAAGAAGCACCGAACCAAACATAACGCCGAAATGCAGGGAGATCAGTAATGCTCACACATGTTGGAGTAATTTATACAACACTTGGCGAGGATCGTACATGGTTCACGTAAAACACGGGCAAACACATGCACGACAATAGGGAAATACGACACGGGAACTTACAATAACAAATACACACAATGGGCCGCTTACAAGCGCTCCCAGCATGCTCAGCGCACGTACTGGGCTCCGCTAAGCGGAACATTCTCCCCGGCGCTACAATTTTCTTTAATTAAAAAGGGTGGGCGTTATATAAAAATTACAAATCGTTTCGCGCGAGAACTTATCTTTTAATGTTTCCTTTTTTTAAAAAAAAAAAATATATATATATAGAGAGAGAGACTTTATATGTCTGACTCGTGGTTGACTGAATCAGTCGCATTACCATCTACCTATGGGTACAAATAAAGTGACCTGACCTGACCCGACTGCCTTTTGTATACCTGTGACAAGCGGTCATGGCAGCTCGGACGCATCAGCAGTATAAATGAGAAATGTAAAAGCATGAACCATCACAAGCGAGGCCTTTACGAATCTGGTCGGTTGAAATCAGAAACACAGCGCCTATTAACGGCAGAACTTAACAAGAAATTACAGTGACGTAGCCAATATAAACAAACTTGAATTAAAAATGAGGCGGTACGAACGATCTTTTTATGGCACAAACCAGCTCAAACGATTTACACCGATTTGGTTGAAATCGGAAAGACATGGGGTAGTAGCTTCATTCTGATGACATCACAATGTAAACGAAGTTTTAGGTATTTTGTTACGTGAAAGGGCACAAATAATGTAGTTTGTAATGTATTAATTAACCAGAAACTAAGCGTTAGTGATGTGTTGATCCCATGTTCGTTCATCGTTAATCAGTTATAAGGGTTCTTGTATTTAATCCAGTGACTATGTTTGCTCATGATTTGTACTTAAATTACTGAGTTACTAAGTTACTTGTCTCCCTTTAAGTAGGGATGGGCCATCAACATTTTTTTTCAGTTCTGATAGGATTCTGATACACAACTGCTCATACGATACAGGTTCCAGTACAAGAGCTGTTTTACTTTAATATTTTAATATAATAAATATATACAATATATATTTATACTTTATATATAATAATTATAGATACTTTATTGATCCCAGTGGGGAAATTCTCTTTATGCCGCCCCCAGCTTGATCTCTGTAGGTAAGCGCAGCCCCCCATAGCAGCACCCAGGGGGCTGGGGGTTAGGGGCCTTGCTGAAGGACCTGCAGATGTGCCGAGACTGGGCTCAAACCGGCGACCATCCGATCACATGCATTTTTAAACAAGTAACTACAAATTAAATAATGTATGCCAAAAAATCTTTAACTAGGATACTGGTAACATACCTAACATACTGTTCCACCTTGTTTGTACATCTTGTTTTAAGTGTTTTTGAGGCATTTGCAGTTTAATATGAATATCTTCCAGGAGAGGATATGCAAGTGGTGAATGCTTAAAATGCCCCACAATTTTTCTCCCACTGACAACATCGTCACTTACACTTCGTTGTGGTAGCAGCCCCTCCTGCATCACAAGCTTATGTTATCTGATGTTCCTACGTTTATCTGATGTTCCTAGCGTTAAACTTGAAGGCCACAGAAAACATCTAAAATGGGAAGGAACTGTCCTGTGATTGATTGTACAAATTGATTTAACAAGGAATAGGAGCTATCTTTTCGCAGTCTGGCGAAAACTAATTACACTGTAAGTAAATATCGGATGTGGATCAATCACATACTGTATGACAGATACCCGGATCCTTCTAATAGGTCTGGATTGGTGCCAATACTGATCCGAATGTCGGTGCACCTTTACCCTCAAGTAAAGTGGTACCAATTTTAATATCTTAAAAACTAAAACAGCAGAAAAATTCCTACTACACAAACTAGTGAGATGGTTTGGTTAAAATCAGAAACACATGGCATGGAGCTTGTGTGGAATGGGTGTAATTAAATAATAGAGAGATTTGCTTTAATTAATTTATACAATTTTCTTATTGCAGTTCCGAGGGTGAGGTCTTTCCAAGGATACTTAGTGACGTCTGAACCCATTGACTATGGGGATTCCTCAGAAGGTACAGGACCTGCTGTCGCCAAACCAAAATTCAACGTCACCAAGGAGGTCAAGGAGTATCTCACCGGTCCTCTGCTCACTGTCTTTGTCCCTTCCATCTACACGCTAGTGTTCATCATCAGCATTCCACTTAACACCGCCGCCATCCTCTTGTTCATCAGTAAGATCCGGCCCTCGAAGCCGGCCGGAATTTACATGGTCAATCTAGCTGTGGCGGACCTGTTGTTCGTGTCGCTCCTGTCTTTCAAGATATCCTATCACTTCAATGGCAATGACTGGGTATTTGGCTCTGCAATGTGCCGCATTGTCACATCTGCATTCTACTTGAATATGTACTGCTCCATCCTCCTTATAATGTGCATCAGTGCGGACCGCTACTTGGCAGTCGTCTATCCTATTAGATCCCTGGTGTGGCGCAGTCCCCTTAAAGCTGTGGCGGCTTGTGGCTTCATGTGGTTCCTGGCATGCGTAGGGGTGACCCCTCTTCTCATGTCCAAGCAGGACCTCTACTTGACCCTGAATATAACCACCTGCCATGACGTGCTGGACGTCAATCAAATGAAGGCCTTCTACGTTTACTTCTTCACCATCTTCACCTCCATCTTCTTCTTTGTACCCCTAATTGTCACCACGTTCTGCTATGTGCGCATCATCCAGGCCCTCTGCTCCACCAGCACTGTGAAGCACTCCAAGAGGACCCGGGCCATTGTGATGGCTGTCATTGTGTTGATCATCTTTGTGGCCTGTTTCGCCCCCACCAATGTCATCCTGTTCACCCACTACCTGCAGCTGACTCGTGGTTCTTCTGAGCAATCCTACATGGCCTACCTTCTGTCTGTGTGCATTGGTAGCATCAACTGTTGCCTGGACCCGCTCATCTACTACTTTGGGTCGTCCCAATGCCAGAAGCAGGTCGCTAGAATCCTGCGTTGTAAGGCTGCGGCAGACAGGAGCCGGACCTCTGAGTACACCAGCTCCAGCAAGATGGACACCTTCCAGGTAAACATAAGCGACCCATACAAAAAGCTGATGACCTGATTTTCCTACAGGGACCTACAGAGGATGATGCTGACTTGGTTAACATTGAATTTGAAGGTGGAAGTTATTTTTCTCTTATTTTTCTGTTCCTTTTTGACTGTATTGTTTAAAGAACAGCCAGCTGGCCACCATCTACAGCAGCACAAGGCTGGATGGGATGCCAGTGCATGTCAGTATTAATATAGTTGTTGTTTTGCTTATGTTACCCATATTTATTTTGTAGCTCTCAGTGTAAAATTACTGTATTGATATTTCAAATGGATATTGTACAATAATCATTCTGTACTAGGGCTGGGTGAAATCTAAAAAAAAACAAAATGCAGTATCTTAATTTAAAAAATGGGCGGCGCAGTGGTGCAGAGGTTAGCACTGTTGCTTCACACCTCTGATGTTCCAGTCTCTGCCATAGCTCCATGTGTGTAGAGTTTGCATGTTCCCTCCCCGGGCCAAAAACATGCTGAGGTTAATTGTAACCAAATTGCCCGTAGGTGTGCATGTGTGAGTGAATGGTGTGTGAGTGAATGGTGTGCCCTGTGATGGGTTGGCACCTCATCCTGGGTTGTTCTCCACCTTGCACCTGTAGCCTCCAAGATAGGCTCTGGACCCCCCGTGACCCTGAATAGGATAAGCAGTTACAGAAAATGGATGGATAATTATTAAAAGTATCAGGATAAATGATAATATTGAGTCCTCCAGCCAAAAGCTTTAATTGCTTCTCACCTTTCGTTTGCAAGAAATTAAGTGTTGATAATGAAAAGCAAATGGGGAAAATATTCCAAGGATCTGTTGGCTGTATAAGTGATCTGTAATGGCTGGGAGCTGAAATGTAGATCAGATCATTTTCTGATCATCTGCTAAGTTTTAGGTGTCATATACATTTCATATAGCCTTCTACTGAGTTGTTCCCTGCCATGTGCCTGGAGCTCACAGGACGGCTCCAGACCCCCATGACCCTGCATAGGATGAATGGTTATAGAAAATGTATGAATGGCTTTTCACATAACTGTGTTATCACTATTGAACATTTTGCTTTTTTACTGTAAATATACAGTGTGTATATCTAATAAATTCTATTTAACTGCAATGTCTTTCAATGTAGTGCCTTTTTTATTGATCAGTATATCTTATATAACCACGTAACCAATTAGGGTTACACTGATCTGAATGGCAGAGGGTGAAAGGGCGGGTTTTTCTAGAAAAGCACACAGACTATTCATATGCACATAGTTACACACTAAACGCAATTTGGATCCAAATGGTCTGATTTACATGGTTTCAGAATGTATTGGAGATACGTAGAGTAGTGGAACAGGGAATGACCTTGTATTGAGAAGAGTACATATTCAAATCTAATGGAAAAACCCATTTTATCTGTAAGTGCAATTAAGGCGCAATGTCAGTGAGAGATATAATATGTTAAGCTGTGTTACTTAACGCTTAAGCAAGTAACTGCTACAAGGTTGCCTCCCTGGACATTCATTTTTATTAATGCTATATTACATTATGCCTATAGTAATTTGAAATAGATGAGAACAAAGGCGATGTTGGGAGTTGCCTGCTGAAGATGTAATTATTACTGGAGATCTATGAGTGTAGATTTCACATTTTCTAAAGCTCCTTGGCCAAGTTTAATCTCAAGGGATTGAAGCAGGTGTGAGTGAAGTAAGCTGACTTATTGTAGGAAATTTAAAAAATAGTGAATCATTTCAATTTGAAAAAGTCTGAATCATTTCAATTAAAATGGTCTGAATCATTTAAATAATCCTGTAGCGATTCATCCTGTTATGACTACAAGTGTAGACACATACGTTTCGGCTTGCTCATGACTAAGCACCGAGCTGTACTTATCAGACATGTTATTTCCTCCTCTTCCCCATGGAGGAATGTTCCCTATTGAGTACACAAATTATATTCAGGTAATATTGTCACAGGGTCATAGTGAGCCTGGAGCCGATTCCAGGAATCACAAAGCAAGATGACACCATGGGTGGGACAGCACCCCGTTGCAGTTGCACACATTGACCCAGCCAGAACAATTTAGGGACATCGTTGTTGTTGTTGTTAATAGCAAGACAACACAGACTTCCTGTTCCCAAGCAGCAGATTGCATTACACCCAGGCACTCGCGTTCAGCTGGGAGATGTAATTCTTTCAGAGTGCCCTGAGGCTTCCTCTGGGACACACAGGGGAACTTAACAAGAACAGCTCCGTTGGAAGCTAAGTGTAGGAGGTATCCTTATTAAATCTGCAGAGCACCTCCTGATCCAGAAGAACAGCAGTCCTACTCCGAGACAGTATCGGGCTTGATACAGTCCTTGTTTCATTATGCAGAATCAACCCAACAATCTTGCAGAGAAACCGAAGGACAGTCACTGGTAGCCCCATCCTGCCATCGGCCTTGCTTTCTCATTTTCCATCACTCATGAAGGAGACTCCCAGATATTCAAACTCTACTAGAGGCTTGACCTACTAATGCTGGACCCCTGAAAAACAAATATACAGCCAATGGAGTGAACAAAGGACGAAAAGTATGGGGCTATTATTGTAGCAAAATTTTCTGCAAATGTGTATGGAGAGTTGTGTGACTGTATCTCAATTCGTGTGTGTGTTATATTTGTAAATGTAAAACAATTGGTAAATGGAAGATTTGGAAATGTGTACAGGAATCTGTAAATGTGAATTCAGAATCTGTGTGCGTGATCAGATTTGCATGTTTACTGAGATTTGTACGTGTGTTGACAAATCTGTAAATGCGTACATAGGTATTGATGGCTAAAAAGTCTTTTGCTCCAAGAGCTGTAAATACAGACAAGTCATCAGTTACCACTCAGGCGGACCTTGCAATTGGCTGTCTTTTTACACATGATTTTTGCTCCACTTGGGCTGCAGCAGATCGGCATGTGGAGATTTGTCTGTGTGTGGAGGTTTTGAGGGCTTGGGGCTGTCCCACTCTCTGTAATGACCCGTGTCCAGCGAGCAGGCAGGATGGGGGGAATGACGAAGCAGCCCAACGATAATCCAACGGATGGGGTTTATTTAGGGCAGACAGGCACAACACGGTACATACGTTGATGACAGGCCTGGGGAAACAGACTTGAACGTGGACTGAAATACACAAGACGGAAGGCAGGAAACATGGAACAGCTGGTAAACGGAAGGATTCCACACGAGGTTAACGAGGTAGGTGTGGCACATGAGAGGGCTGGATGGAGGGACATGACACTGTCAAGCTTTTGAGGGCTTAAGTGTGGAACACCATCAGGGTATAAACTGTTAGACAGTATACCTCTTGACATGGGATGCTGAATATATATCTGAATTATATAATGTCTGGTGACTTTTTAGCAATCAATACCCATGTTTACAGATTTGTCTATGCATTTACAGATCTATGCATGCATTTACAGATTTGTCTACACACGTACAAATCTCAGTATGCTTGCAAATCTCATTATGCAAATGAATCTGATGATGCACACAGATTATGAATACACATTTACAGATTCCTGTACACATTTCAGAATCTTAGTACGCATTTACAAAGTCTTTTACACATTTACAAATCTGATTATGCACCCACGGATTGAGATACAGTCACACAACTCTCCACACACCTTTGCAAATAATTTTGCTACAATAATAGCCTCATAGAAAAGCACCACTAGGGGGAGAGAATCTTTCAACAATATCAGATTGGAATAACCAAGTGCTGAATGGCACATTTTATAAACTGCTTCTAATTAAAACTGAGTATGAAATGGGACCTAAGTTTATTTATGTTATCATTTATTACAGAGCATAATCAAATTATTTAGGCAAGAGGAATTATCATTGCTTGTTTACAAAACATTAAACAAAAATTAAACAAAAAAGTTGATTGAGCAAAACTATGTATTACTATCGATAGTAATACTATCTGCTTTATCAACATGTTCAAGTTTGTGTTTAAGGTCATAAATAAAGGATATTAATTATTTAAAGTTTAATGTGTCCAGCTCTGGTTATACAGTTTACAGTACTGCAAAAGGACTAGGAAGTTAGGATGACAATAGGTAAACACTACTCTGTCTCAGGAGTCATGACGACTCCTCAGAATCAGGCATGCAAATTGCACAAAACAAAACTGCTATTTAGGTGTTAGGGAAAAAAAGCAAATAGTGCATAGACTGAAATCTCGCTAAGTTCTTAAGGAAAGAAAGAAAATGTCCTGCTGGATCTGAAGAACATTTGGAACTCCAACCACCTGACTCTCCTGCCAAAAAACTCTCCTTACAGACAACTCATATCCAACTTTGTTTTTTTTTGCAACATCTCGTAGCTGCAGATTTGTCCACATGCTACCATAACTAGAAGTTCTAAATGTACTTACAGTGGTTTTCTGACAACACCACAAAGGACTAACAACACCAAGCTCTCATTTGGGGGCTACAGCTTACAACAGAGAGAGGAACATACATACACCCTCAGTCATGCTTAGTATTTCCCCCTCAGTTCCAGCTCCAACTGAGAGAACAGTTACCGTGCTCTGTAGCCACTGAGACCTAAATTCAATTAAATTCAATTCAATCTTATTTATATGGACCAGGATGGGGACTCTGATCCACAAAGAGCTGGTGTGGGTGCAGGTTTCCAGTCCTGGGGACCCACTGTTATTGGCTGAGTGAGAGGTCAATCCAAAAACCCACAGCCACACCAGCCCTCCATGGAACAGGTTCCCCACCCCTTATATAGAGCTTTTAACAAGGAGAATTGTCACAAAGCACTTTACAGAGTCCCAGGCCCACGGTCTTCAAGGTGCCTGAGGTGACCATGGCAAGGAAATCTCCCTCAGAGAGCCCATGGGAGTAACCTTGGGAGGAAGCAGACTTACAGTAGGGGGGAAGCCCCCCCTCCTCAGACCAGCACTGAGCAGTGCAGCTTGCATGCAAGAAAATGGAAGCACAGCACAGGTAGGTAGGAGTATTGTGGAGCGCGGCATGCAGGTAGACAGTCAGGCAATCAGGGCGAGTCAGGTGGTTTAGGCAGATGGCCGGCAGGCAGTGCGGCACAGGCAGGGGGCAGGCAAGCAGAAACAAACAGGCCAGGGGGGCGGCAGGGGGCTCCCTTGCATCTGGATCTGAGTCTGCTTCAACCCAGAAATGGGGCAGGAATAAGGAAAGTGCATCAGCATACCTGGTGTTACCCCGTTGTGTAAGGAGTAAAGCAGCAGTGGGGAGCCTGCTATATGGAGGGCCGGTGTGGCTGCGGCTTTTTGGGATGGCCTCTCAATTGGCTGGCTGAGTAAAGGAACAAAACGAATATATTTGTGATGTACAACACGATGCAGCAGTCTAGGTGTTCTCATCACGAAAGAACCAGGCCCAGCTTCAGCATATTATGACCCCAAAATAGAGTTTAGACTTCAAGTGGATACATCACAACATGTCCTCGGTGCTGTGCTATACTGTACCTTTAGGAACACATAGAATATGCATCCATATTCACTTTGTTTAGTGGGATTTTCCAATAAACGCTACTTCCACCTCTCAAAACTTTGTTTTTACAATTATTGCAAATCGCTGTGCTACTAGTTGCTATAAAAGCATAAAATACTCCCAGATCGTCAGATTTTTATATGATGTTCTTACGGTCCTCGTTCTGCAAAAGGTATACGAATGACTGTACTCGCTGTACAGTGTACTGTGTTCACTGTGAAGTCACTGTACTCACACCCACTGACTGGCAATAAAAGAGTGGCAGCATTAGGGCTCAGCGTAAATAAAATTGGAAAGAGCTGTCATGCGATTGATTGTACAAATACACAAAACAGGAGTTATGTATTTACAGATTGTCGAAAACTAAATCGGACATGGATCAGTCACATGTGGCCAATACCCGATCCGTGAGATACTGTAGGTCTGGATTGGCACCGATACCGATCTGAATATCGGATTGGTGCATCTCTAGTTGTAATATTATTCCAGAAAGTGACAACAAACCATTTGATGCTGAAACCACTTCCTGTTGTGCCTCCTAGCTGATCCATCAGCTACAGAAGTACGACATTTCAAGTGTTCCAGTCCAGGTAAAAACAATCCTGCTGTAGATGCTGTCTGCAGAGAGTTACAGCTCTGTAGAGATGATGGCCTCAGTGAAGGCAGGGACATTGTTATGGCAGCTTAGCTGTGAGAGACGGAAAACTGGATGAAGTCAAAATGGGGTCTGGGCAAGACACACTGCTTGCAAAGCTAAAAAACACCATACAAGAAGGACGTTCATTCCTTCAGAGCTGAAATGCTGTTGCAAGTCCATACAAGCCATGCAGGGATGGAAAAGTTTAAGCAAAGAGCTTGTGGTATCATGTTACAGCCTGGAATGTACAAACAAACTCAGGACATGATATTTCAGTATCCCATCTGCCTTGGAGACAACCCAGTAAATGTCGAGGTAAGATACTGGATCCTCGAAAGTCCATCACAAACAGTTTCAGAATTATTTACATGAAACAACACAGATTATATCATTACTGTAAACTATTACAGCAAATATTTTGAAATTGAGAAGCTCCACAGCATCACATCTACAGCAGGGATACACTGACTGAAAGCTGCCTTTTCAAGACACTGCATTCCAAGCCTGGTTAAACTGTATAATTTTCTCCAGTTTCTTTACACACATGCTGGCTGAGAAATGCTTTGGAACAGCTATGGGAACTTGGCATTCATTCTTAAACTATTTTTAATTGGTCTTATTTGGTGGTGGGCTGTTATTAATGTCTGAACTTCCATTTTAAAAAAGCTGTCATCTCCATTATTAAAATGACCTACACAAACCAATAAGCCAGCTAGCCTGCGTGCCACTTGCCAAGCAGGGGGACGGATTTAATGATGAAGTATGAACATGTCTCAGGCCAGTACTTTGAGACTTCTTATACACAGTGAAGGAGCTGACTAAATCCCTGGTCCTCCAAGTGGCTGATTGTCCTATGCAATCATTTCCATTATTTGAATAGTCTTTAATATTTTAATAGTCTTTCGCTATGGTGCTGCTAACTTTGAAAATTGATAAATTTTAAATATTGGCACTCATTCTCTCCGGGGTCCCACCACCATGCACTCAGGAACACAGTCTGTCAATAGAGAAAGGAGCACTTCTGGGGTATAGGCGCAAACCAGCTTGTGGGCGCGGAGATCGTCCAGGTAGGTGACACAATGGGTCCGTGGGACAAGTCAAAGTCTTTACTGACAATACAAGGGGCTGAAATTACGTTTAGTTTCAGCGAGTGCACGAACAAAGGACAAGAAAACACAAGGATCAAAATTAAAACAGTATAATACAGTATAATTATAACAGTATACAACAGTATAACTGTGCATAAATAGTGCATAAATAAATGACGAAAAACCAAGTTTCAAAATTAAAATTAAAAACTAGGTACAGAGGACAAGTAAGGTAGGACAAATATGTTGGATCCATAGTGCCAGGATGGATGGCTAGAAGTGGCTAGTGCTGGATATGGGTGGGTGGGGGTTACAGTCCAGACTGC
>JAODLD010000124.1:10421519-10435066 GCA_026781065.1 Mormyrops boulengeri
TGAGGGACAGGGAGGTGTGCACTGAGTGCGGCGTCCCGGCAGTGTGGACCTCCAAGCTCATTTGGGTGGGTGCCACACACTTTTTAATTTTTGAAAGTCATTCTATGGACCTTATTCTTTATACTGTAAAAAATAAACTAAAAAAATGTGTTTTACTTAAGGAATTCTTTGGTGGAAACAAAGTTGTTTGACCAGTTTTTGACTTAGCCAGGTGAGGGAACTGTAACATAAAGAAAAGTACGCAGTGCTCCAGAAAATGAGTTTGAGCCCATCACACGGTGTCTTACTAATGTAGGATTCAACACCTTCTATTTCTAAAATTGTTTCCGATAAAAACCCCGATACTATGGACTCACCATTTGCTCACAATAACTGCCAGGAACCTGTAACCAGCTCAGCATCAGCAGTTGGAATTTGGATGGATGGATGGATGATTGTAACAGAGCCACACATGGGACTTCTGGGAGAATAATCAGGTTTGGGGGTGGGAGGCCTGGAGGTTGTCCCATGCAATACAGGGCACAAAGCTCTGCACACACACCCCCCCACAAAGAAAATTGATGATCATACTGTAATTCGGGTGCCCTAGGCTATTCTTCCTTTAGCTAGAGCCAGCCGTGTTTTTGCCTGTGCACAAACATTATAATTTGATGTATATGTATTTATTTTTTATTCATTTTAGTTTTGTGTAATTATTCATATATGTAAAATCTATACACACAATAAATTATAATAATTTATTATTATGGTGTACGGCCTCCTTTTGTGGCAAATACAGCATCAGTTTGTCTTGGGAATGACAGACATAAGTCCCGCAGAGCTGTCAGAGGGATTTTGAGCCATTCCTCTTGCAGAACAGTGGCCAGGTCACCACATGATGCTGGTGGAGGAAAACATTTCCTGACTCGCTCTTGGTTAGAACCCAGGTTTGTACCCAGACGTACCTGTCAGACAGCTTCCTCTGGCATCCGCAGTTACTCCTACTGGATGTGGTCCGTCCTTCATGGTATGCCGACATTACCCCTACACCATGGCTCTCAATATGCCACAAAGACTTGCTGTCCTGGTCACAGATGCACCAACAATTTTTCCTCTTTGTAACTGATACATCTCCCATTGTATTGTATGGATTTGCAATATTTTTATGTACGGCTGTGCTATTGCTCTGCTAATTCAGCCTTCACACTCTACTGATGGAATGTGCAATCAGTGAAGATGCATATACAGTATGGGTGTGAATCCTCAAAACACTATTTTGGCCAGTGTTTCTGTTTCATTGTCCAACCCCTGTACACACACACAAACACACGCACACACATATATCCTATGCCTGGATCTTCTCTCTCTTTGGTTATTTAAGTTATTAAAATAACTTAAATCAGTACATATTTTCTGTGTCAAATAACAACTAAGTCGTTATCCAAAACCATTTAGATTACAGATTTATTTCATGAACTCTTTTGTGAACCGTGAAAAGACTGGAGGCTGCAATTAGTATAAAAAACTTGTTCCCAATTATAACATGGGACTATAGAGGGGCGAGGCTACAGGGACACTCAATCCAGCTGAAATGTGACTGGCCCCCAGACTGCCCCCTCCCCAGTCACTCACTGGCTCAAAACATATCATTGGCTAATAATAGGGTTGGGCCCTCTGCATGAAATGTGACTCCTCTTATGTCCCCTTCCTTTAAAATTCCTACAATCCTTTAAAACGCCTGGTTATAATTTCAAAACACGTAACCAAACTTTCCATTTAACTCAATACTTCAGAATAATGAAGTTTTAGAAGCATCTTATACGTTTGGGACTCCCCTTTGTGGTTATATACTTATGTACCAGCTTGTATAAAACAGGAAAAAAGCAAGAGACAGGAGACATTTGAGGTGTTTGGCTGTCAGAAATGGCTCTACATTTTCAGGGGCCCCAGGCAAAGCTTTACATGAGAGCCCCCCCACCCAAAAAAACTGGAGATCATTTCTCCACAACATACATAATTTGGGGAACCTAGGCAACTGTCCATTCTGCCTACAGCTAGAGTCAGTCCTGTTGGGGCAGTTCTTCTTCTGAGGAAAAATGCCTCACATGATTCCATGCATAGCACCTGCTCCCGTCTGTGTACACCCCTAGTGGGCAAATATAAAACTATATGTACTGGAAAGAGCAAAGAATGGTCAGCATGTCAGGTGTGTCACACATACTGACAGATGCTTTGGAACAGCTATGGGAACATCGCTTTTAGTCTTAGACGTGTCTTTCTTAATCACAAAGAATGATGGCAACAATATGAATATGTTTCTCGTAAACATCTCTTGTAGTATAAGGTAAACCATTATTTCTTTGCCACGCAAGCTGTGAAATGTACAGCCTGGGTGGTACTAATCTTACATTTTTGCAATGTTCTTTGGCATGTTGTATTTGGTCTAATTACACATTTAACAATTAGCATCCAATACTTGGATAAGGACACAAATTTGTTTTATGCAGAAAAAACACCAACAGAAACAGTATGTTGTGTCAATTAACTTGTTTAGTAGAAATAAATCAGTCATACTCAGTGACATGACAGCTAAATGTATAGCATTTTCTTCTTTTCAACACTCTAAATATTAAGCTATAAAGCCACAAATTTGCTAAAAATATTGTCATAACCGCCAGACCCGGACACAGTGTAATAACAAGGCTCAGCGGAGATTTGTCGTTATTTTTAATAGGGCTCAGTGCTGGGCAGACAGAAACGAAACTAGCTCACACAAAGGCACGTAAGGAAAAGAACACATATGTGTGACTGACTTCCTGACAGGGAAACAGTGGGAAAGACAGGGGAAACTGCACAAGGTAATTTACACACAGTTAAAACACGCAGAGACTGAGCACGAAATTAAACAGGACACAAGTACGGGCACATGCCACACATGGCACAAAACACATTACATAAATTACATGCTTCACACCCAGTCTCACCTCAGTGCAGTATAAAATTCCATAGGTGTGGCAGCAGCTGCCGCAGAGCCTTCATCGGCTGCCGTGCAGTAGGGCTGCTGGGGGATGAAGGGCCGGGTGCAAGCACTGAGCTGCCACAGAGCGGTGGGGCACTGGTAAGCGCAGGGCTGCTGGGGGACTTTGGACCGGGTGCAAGCACTGAGCTGCTGTCAGGGGCTGCAGGGACTGGACTGCTAGCTGCTTTCAGGGACTGGGGTGGTATGGGGCCAGCCTGTCCCAGTGCACGATGAGTGACCGGGATTGGGGCTGGTCTGGAACGGGACACTGCATCTGACAGCTGCCCCAACACCACGCAGGGTTCCTGCCAACAGCCTGACTGCTTCAGGGAGTAGCCTATTATTCGCGGAGGCTGTAGAGCCATATTGATGCCCTGTTCTCCAGGGGAACCCCCGGGCAGTGGGTGTCATATAGCCACTTCTCCTTTAGTCTTGCCGCTGTCAGATGATCATGGGTAAGGCGGTGGGTGGCCTCCAGGCACTGCCTCAGGTCCTGCAAGTGCTCTGGAGCAGTGGCCGGTTCTGGTCATAGTGGGCAGCCAATGTCAGCTCAACTGGAGTGTCCAGCACACATCCCAATTTCAGCATGGGATGACCTTCTCCTTAGCTAGGATTGTGGGGGTGGCCCACAGAACCCCCGACCTTCTTTTCAGTAGTGACCCTTTTTGCAAGGGGTAGTGGCCGGGGGCGGAGTCGGATGTGGGAAGCACCGCCCATGTTGATGTCGTGATGCAACAGGTTGATGTGAATACAGTCTTCATCATTGGTGGTAAATATGTCTGCAAACTCTTCCAGTAGCGCTCGAGTCTGCAATGACCTTGCATAGGGATGGTCTCCACCATCACTGAGTGCAGCTGGGTGGTGGCAGTTCCCCAGTCTGGCAGAGTGGGTCCCTCTGTCCTTGGCAGGCGGTCTGCTCTCATTATGGAGATTGTGGAGTCACTGTCTATTAGAGTGCAGCAGTGCACTCCATCAACGGTGCAGGGCAGGAAGGGGTTCCACAGGTCGCAAAGCTGGCTGACGTGGTAGATGTTTGGAGTGGAGCCGCTAGCCTGAGGTTTTCTGGAAGGTCAGGGTGACACCTCCCTCACTGCATCGCCCCACTGCTGCTCAGGGCAGAAACAAGCCCAGTGCCCTCTCTTTCCACAGTGCCAGCAGGTGATTTTTGCATCGCCGGGGGGATGGTCGCTATCCTCCTGGGCTGCTGAGCGCACAGCAACATCTTCAAGAGGTGCCACACTTCAGACTGGCTCCAGGGTTTCCACTTCGGCGAGCGCCTGCTTACGACCGTGCTAAGAACCGGACTTGCTGTTGTAGGCGGTCGGGTAGGAGAGCCAAGAGGAAGGCCTGCAGCGGTAGGTCTTCCTGTACCACTGTGGGGTACTTGGGTTACACCTGGCAGGCTAGCGCGCTGATGTCAATGGCCAGGACTCTAAGCTGCTCCCATCTGTGCTGGCACTGAATGCTGAATAGCTGACAGGCCTTTAGATCCCCTCTGCTGCTCCCAAAACACTGCCTCAGGGGTGCCATCAGTTCCACAAGGGAGAACTGATACTCTGATACGATATCCAAGAGGCCCTTTGGAGCTCTGGATTCCAGTGACAAGCCAAGATGGGTGGTTGTCATCTGGTTATCCCAGGCATTGCTCTTGGTGCCGAGCTCCAGCTGTACAGTGAAGAGCTCCCAGGATTGGTCTCTGCTGTACCTTAGCAAGCGAACAGCTGCTTTTGGGGCAGCAGCAAGCAGGGCTTACCTCAGAGGTGGATCATTAGCCTTTTCCACCCGTTTTGGCGACCTTGGTCTACTCGCTCTCTCGGACACCTGCGCTCAACACCCTACAGGCAGTTGGAGTCAAGCTCAGTGACATCCTCCTCCAGGTCCACTGGAAAAGAGCCAGTGGGATCATTCTCAGGATCCCACTTCTGACACCACTGTGGTATTCGCCAGAACTGGTCATAGTGCAGTAACACGACTCAGAGGAGATTTCTTGTTTTTATTATGAGTCCTTAAAAAGATTCCGTGCTGCACAGGCAGAAATGAAACTCGCGCACACAGAAGCGGGAGAAAAAGTGAGCACCTGCTTGAGACTGGCTTCCTGACAGGGAAACAGGGGGGAAGTCACTGTACAAGCCGGGGTAACCACACATGGTGAGTACTTCACACGCAGTTAAAACATGCAGGGATCGAGCATGAAATTAAACAGGACACAAGTACGGACACACGCAAAACCCGGCCAAAGCACATTATTTACATAAATGACACACTGGGAAACATGCAAATCACGACCAGCCGGGAGTTGGCTCACTGGTGCCACAATACGAATAGAGTTATGGCAGATATCCCCAGGTTTGCCAACGCTCACACATCTGACGTGATACTCACGCTTTCAGACTCGCACGCCCACGCAGGAAATCTTACGGAAATCTATATTATTCCATTATAAACCTATAATTAGCGACATCAAAAGCTTTGGGGTAGTCTGCAAACTCTACAGACTATTCACAAGGTAATAAAACTGTTACATATATGTAAATGCATGTGTCTGTATGTGCAGACTCGTCTCGAATTGAAAATCTCACGCCAGCCAGCAGACCAAAGTTGGCAACTCCGCGTCCCACCTCCCCGGGAAATTCCGGGAGTCTCCCGCATGTTGATAGCGGCTCCCTGACGCCCGCTTTCCTTCTCCAAAGATTGTAGATAAGCTCTATGGTCTTTGCTCTCTCTCGCGCGCGCTCTCGTACTAAAAACAATATTGTAATGCTGTATATAATTTTGCAATATTGTATATAATTTGCGGTCGTCAGGGAACCTCTATCAACATGAAGGAGCCTCCCTAAACTTCTGTGAGAGGTGGGATGTCTGTTATATACTGCTTTTCTTGCTTAATTATCTAAAAGTACGATATGTTGAAAAAACACGCATAAAAACAGTATGTTGTAATTTTCTCAAATACATAGCCACAGAGATATACTGCAGTCCTAAATCAGTTACCATTATCACACTCACCCGCCTTTGATCCTTTTTGCGATGCAGATATTTACCTCACTGCAGATTCAATGACAGTCGTTCAAACTGTTAAAAACGGTAGTTATAGATGTCTATATATGTATTTTTTATGCATGATCTGTGTCGTTTGCTGCATATCGAATCCGCACCAATAAGAACAAGCTGAGTAAACTTAAATTACACTAACAATAAGCAAATCTTCGGGGAATGGTTAACATGTCAGCTTTGATAATGCATTGCACTGAACCCAGGTGTGTTCACTGGGGATCAAAACCATGGCGAATTTTAACGGACAATTTTTAGGGATATCCAACTTGTACCCAAAGGACATTGTATTTAAAAACGTAGCCAGCATAGTCTTTTTTTCAATCAAAATATTTTGCCATGGACACGTTTGTCTGTGAGCGGATAGGATGACGATCCCTGGTGATCACATGATTATTCGAGCCCAACCTGCCGGTTATTGTGTATATGTGTCCTACGTTTCCAGTTTCCTGACTAGTAATTCCGTGCGCGATACAACCTGCCGTACGAAGAAGGAGCTATACGGCTTTATACCTATTTCTAGTAATCGGATTGTTACTTTGGCAATGTTTTTCTATGGTGAAGTAGGTAAGGTGTTTTTTTATTTACTTATTTTGAAAAGCGTGGCTGCAGGATACTCATGCGGGGTCTGTACTGTCTGTACCTTATACTGTGTTTATGTGGCGTGTAGTTGCTCCCGCTGTCCAAAATAATAATGTTAATAATTGCAAGAACAGTAATAAGTTTAGCGAAGTACCGTCTCATTGACCTTACCTGTATCTTATATGTATTTTTTTAGCCATCCATGCAACCAGGGCTGGAAATTAAATTTGCCCACTCAACTGACCGTACGTGTCAAGTCTCACGGTTTACCTGTGAGACTCACGTTTTTTAATCCAATTTGCCCTCTCACGTTTGTGAGACGCAAATCTCACCGCTCGCCATGAACCCAAGTCCAGCAAATAGTGACGGTAAGTTGCATCGAACATATTATTTTCAGGGAAGGGGTATCGAAATAGCAATCTAATGAAACTCCCCCATGACTGAGATACTTGGAGTGATGTCTTTTTTTCTTTTCTTTTTAATTTTCCAATATATGGCTATGTTAGTGACCATCCGAGCTGGTCAATGCCATAAGGGACATTGGCAGCCGCCTAGGGAGCCAACTTGGTCACACCGTGCCTAAGCTAGCTCAGACGGCGCCATCCTAGGCAAGCTGAACGTTGAGAAAAATTGCATTAATGCTCACACTATAATACGGGCCATAATTCAAGTTTCAATGACTGTTGTCACATGTGATCTGAGGAGCTCTGTAAAATTCTTGTGCGGCAGTTGTAGGGCAGGGAAAGGTGCACGGGGGACATTTAGACAAACAACTGTGCAATACATTACAAAACAGCAGTGCAATAAAAGACAGGACAGTGCAATATAGGAAGTGGAACTAAAAATTTGTAAGGAATATGCAATAAACGGGTGGGGCTCACTCTGGGGGAATGACCCACTGGCGAGCTGTTCTGACAGCACCAGGAATGTGTCCGACAAATCAGCCACATCCTCATTCTTGGGAGATTAAGCCCAAGGCATCAAACAACACATGAAAAAACTGGGACACGCCCAAACAAGCTACCAGTCCTGAGCCAGCTTTACGGGTGTAGTGCTTGCGTTTTACTACCAGTAAGATTACAGTCACCTTCAGTGTTGGGAAGGTTGCTTTTGAAATGTAATATGTTATTGATGTAAAAAGTAATGTAACTATTTTGATCACTGCATTAAAGTAATGATACTTTTTGATTAATTTTTTAAACAAATGTTTTAAACTGGGCAATAAAGCTGACATTGCTGACCCGTGTTATCTGGAAATAGGCCAAAAGAAGGCATTTCTGCGTGCGAAAAATGCAAAACAAAATGAATGTTATATACTACCTATAGGCTTTTTTCCAAATATTAAATATTTGCATGTAACTCCTTTGTAATCACTGACATTTTCATCAGTAGCTGTACATTAACTACTTATTTTTTTTCTCAGTAACTGTAATGGGTAACAATCATATTTATTTTGGGCTTTAATTATGTAACGCTGTTACATGTAGCTAGTTTCTCCCCAACACTAGGCACCTTCCATAGACAATGACGACCATACTCCTGCCTTTCCAATCCCCCTTCCTAGGTCTGACTGTGAATTTTATGCAGTGGAACTCAGACAGCCGTCCGCTAAGACATGTCTCAGCAAACGCCTTCAGCAAAATTCACCATGTCAGAGCAAATAAAAAAAAAAAAACTGAGCTGCACCAGTGTCATGCTCCAGTTACCGGAATGTGCTCTTTCCTAATTTTGAAACCATTTCTTGGAATAGAAATGGCAAATAGCAAAAGTCAACCTGAATTTTTCCATCATCTGGATCTTCAGTATTACTATGGGCAGTTTCAGTCAAACCCAACACCCTCAGAGTGGTTCGACTGCTGTTGCTACTTCTGCCTTAGGCTAATACAGTCAACAATTACACACCCTGCCTTATGGCAGTAGAAGCACCTACACTCAGCCTTTATGCGCGGTGAAGTGGATCCAGGCGACTTCCCATTCTCGGTTAGGGTAACCACTTCTCCAACATTCTCTGGCCTTTTCTCTTGGCACCTCCCTGGAGTTCCTGAAGTGTTGCCTGTAAGCTTCAGGCACCTTGTGTTCCGTCATGATCCTCATTCATCTCAGCCTCCATCTGGGCTACCTCCCAAACCTCAGGCTCCTCAGTTGTGGGGACCTCAACAATCGTAGGCAGAGGCGTAAGGACAGGACAGGCAAGGCAGGCAGGTATTGGTGTCAATCTGGGTTGTGCTATTAAGACCGATGTACTTCATTAACATATATATTTATTGTCGTTGTACATGACAATGTTATAAAGGATAGCTAAAATAAAAATGAGAAAATAAAATGGAAAATTGAAAAGTGATTTGAACCTCTCTGTAAAGTCGTCTTCAGCACATCCCATAGACCACTGTTTCCCAACCCAGTCCTTGGGGAACCCCAGACAGTCCACGTTTTTGCTTCCTCTTAGCTCCCAGCGCACCTGTACCAGGTATTTGGTGTTCCTGATTGGCTAGGAGCTGGGAGGGAGCAAAAACGTAGACGGTCCGGGGTTCCCCGAGGACTGGGTTGGGAAACACTGCCATAGACTTTCAAAGTGGTTAAGGTCAAGACTCTGTGTTGGCTAATCACGTGTGAAAAGAATTCTTCATGCTCATGAACCACTCTTTGACAGTTCCAGCCCGATGAATCTTGGCATTCCCATACTAGAAAATGCCCATGCCATTAGGGAAGAAAAAATCCATTGCTGATGGATGGAGGTGTAACCTGACCATTCAGTAGACTCAGATACTCGGCTGACTTCACTTTATTGCTGCATAATGTTGCTGAGCAGTAATAATGATGCAGCCATTAGCTTTTAAGTATTTGCTAATTTAAATTCAAATTATGACCTTTTTTGGGCAGTGTACATTATTAATCAAAAGCCTGGACACACCTACTGAAAATCACTTGTTCTTCATCAATGACCCTAAGCACACCTGGAGGTTATGTAGTGAGTATTATCCTGTGAATAAGGAAAGGGAGAGAGTGCTGTGACCGATGATCTGGCCCCCACAATCCCTCAAACTAAACCCTATAGAGCTGGTTTGGGATAAGTTTGATTAAAGAGTAAGCCCGAGGTAGCCAACTTGTGCTTAAAACTTGTGGAAACTCCTTCAGGACTGTTAGACCAGCATTCCAGGTGGCTAAGGTGGCTGAAAGAATGCGAGTGTCTGCACTGCTGTCATTGAAGTAAAAGGGGGCTATTTTGAAGAGTCTCAAATTTGAGAAAATTTTGAGATGTTCAATGCTTCTCTTGGTCATTACAATATGTGAGATCTGTTACTTCAATGCCTCGAGGCCTTTTATTATAAGATGAATGACATTGCTAATATAGAAACAAATGCATAAACAGCAGGCGTGTGCAGACTTTTTGTTGTAAAAGCAGGTGTGTGCTGAATGATGAATCAAAGTACAGTAGTGCAATCGCATATTCTTTTAGCAGCATTAAACAATGTAGAAGCTACTCCTCAGTCTGGAAGTATTTGAGTAAATAGCCCTGTAGCTCTTCAGTTCCAGCTTAAACACAATGTATCTTACTTTCATTTGAAAATACCCCGACCCACAGGAAAATTTTATCAGATAATAATGGAATAGTGTGGAGTATCACAGTATAATGTCCTGATGGTATCAAACATTTCAACAGGAGTAAAAAATTGATATAGCCCAAGCCTAGTGCTGTCTGAGAGGTTGAGTGTTGAGGTACTAGCAGTAAAGTGTGCTGGCTTGTATGCTGATGGTAAAATTTTCTGAATGGGGGCGGAATTGTGGCGGTAAAACTTCTCGCCAGCCAATTTTATTGCCGCTGAATAGCAGAACGGCAGCAGATGACCAGGACATCACACGTCAGTTCTGAGTATCAGTAAGCTGCTGTGAATTTGCGGGAGACTCCTGGAACTTCCAGGAGAGGTGGGATGTCTGGTGAATTGATTAGCTGTATGCAAAGAAATCTAAGAATTATATTGTTCTTTCTACCTCTAGGTAGCCAGTCACTCCTTAATCAATCAAGTGACAACCTGATGTCAGTCTCTGATACTGAAGTGGCAATCCTTACAAGTAAACTGACTACAGTCTTCCTTCCGGTGTTCTACATCATCGTGTTTGCAGTGGGCTTACCAACCAATGCAATGGCGATTTGGGTGTTTATCTTCAGAACTAAGAAGAAACACCCTACTGCTATCTTCATGGCCAACCTGGCTCTGTCTGACCTACTGTTTGTCATCTGGATCCCCTTAAAAATTTCCTATCACTTTAATGAGAATAACTGGCTCTATGGAGAGAATCTCTGCAAAGTGCTTGCGGCTTTCTTCTATGGGAACATATACTGCTCAGTAATGTTCATTACCTGTATCAGTGTGCAGCGGTATTTGGCTGTAATCTATCCCATGTCTGATTACAACAAGGATAGCAAAATTGCTGTAATTGTTTCAGTTACAGTTTGGATTGTAATGTGTTTGGTGACAATTCCATTGTTCCTCTATGACCAAGCTGTGGAGATCAGCAATCCTAGAATCACCACCTGCCATGATGTTACGAAATCTCAAGACATAAAGATTGCAAGTGGCTTCTTCATGTCCATGGCAATTTTCACTTTCACCATCCCTATGGTAATCTCCATCATTGCTTATGTTTTAATACTTCACGGCCTGAAAAATTCCACGTTTGATGGAAATATCCGCAAGAAGCGCCGAAAGACTGTCTACCTCATCATTGTCGTCGTCGTCATGTTTTTGTTGTGCTTTGCCCCCAGCAACATCATGCTGCTTGTCCAGTATGGGCTCCTCTTAAATGGCCAGGAAAATACAGCCTATGGCATCTATATCAGCACGCTGTTCTTAGCCAGTCTGAACAGCTGTGTGGACCCCTTTGTCTACTACTTTATCTCTGAGGAGTTTCGGGATCAAGTGAGGAACACCCTTATCTGCAGGAGTGAGAGGACAGTGGAGAGAATGAGGGTTTCATTCACTGCTTTGAGGATGACAAAGAGGAGCAAAAGGGACACCTCAGGATCTAACAACAAGTAGAGTAGTAGCTCCAGAGGGGACACATCTGTCTGGACACACGTCAGTCACTGAGATATATATATATATTTATTTTTGTATATGATTTTTATCATTCTTTTTCCTTCCTGAACAGGTTGTGTGTTTTAAATTCTAGAGCAAAGGACCTCTGACAGCAGCAGACTCTCAGAAAATGTACAACCGTTCTTTATTGAAGGAAACGGCATATGCTTGTCATTTGCCTTCTAACCTCAAATCATGAGGTGTTCGCCTCGCCTGGTGCTTCTCAGGTTTATCAGATAGTATTACTATGTATTTTGTAAAAGCCGGACTCTGCCACTTTAAGACTTCAGTGCTTCTTACCTTAGATCAAGTTTTACGAACTCATGCTTGTGTTGCCCTGTGTACAATCTAATAAATTATTTTATGATTTGAAGGTAATGTTGTGGACCTTATTCTTTATACTTTAAAAAATAAACTGAAAAAAGATGTGTTTTACTTAAGGTTTTCTTTTTGGTGGAATATAAACTTGTTGGACCAGTTTTTTGACTAATCTAGGTCAGGAAACTGTAACAAAGAAAAGTTCACAGCACTGTTTGAGCCCAGCATATATTATATTAATGTAGGATTCAATGTCTGTGTTGAAATTAATTTTTGAATTGTATTGTATGATGCCATTACAGTGGGCTCACAATAACTGCCGGAAACCAATTAGACAATCTAAGAGGTTGGTTTCCTCTGTGATTGTACAAAAGTGCCACACAATCCACCTTCTCTGATTGTATCATACCTGTAACCAGCTCAGCATCAGCAGTTGAAATATGGATGGATAGATGAATGATTGTAACAGAGCCACACATGTGACTTCTGGGAGAATAATCTGGTTTGGGAGCGGGAGTCCTGGTGGTTGTCCCATGCAATATAGGGCACAGAGCAAGAGATTATCCTGGTCAACATATACCAGTCCATTGCAGGGTGCACGCACACAGACACAATTGGAAGAAACGCAAATTCACCAAACTGCAGGTTAGCAGTAAGTAATGAAAGTGTGGAAGAATAGTGAGAAAGAAAATGTTTCTTTAATTTATTGGTTCCTTGTAGGCAGCAAAAATATGCTCATTTTATTCAGTCGTAAAGGTCAGACTAGCTTGTCCTATTTGAGGTCGCATGGGTCTGGAGCTTATCCCATAAGCTACACATACAAGGCAGGGAACTACCCAGGACACGACAGCAACCCATTGCAAGGCACACCCAACATTCACACATACATACAATTTGGGAACTCCAGTTTACATCAGCATGTTTTTGCACTGTGAGGGGAAACCGGAGAACCCAGAGGAAACACCATGACAACACGTGGAGAACATGCTAACTACACACCTGTTGGGCTGGGGGGGAGACTCAACAGTGCTAATCACACCATCACCAAGTCACCCTGAACCAAATCATTCAAGTCAATATTCCTTTTGTTTAACCTGAGTGCTAGCATCAAAGATATTATTCGTTAAGTGAACAGTCAGTCCTAATAAATAGTGGCCAGGTCAAAGAACCAGTGTACAGAATATTGAAAAGCACTGCTGTAATATCCTGCTTACTTTTATGATAAAGTTGGAGATATTTAACTTGTATTGTACTACTTGTTTCCAAGACCAGCTACAGTATGAGGTCAGCCAGGTCTGGACCTTGGTAATTTTTTAAGAGCTAAAAATAAAATTTGAAGCTAAATATTCACCTTAATAAAAAATTAGGCTAACCAACGTTTCACACAAGTAATTACTTAAAAAATAAACAGCTTATGAAGGAGACTGTATCAATAATGTGATTGACGAGGGGGGGGGGGGGGGGGGGGGGGGGGGGGGGGGGGGGGGGGGGGGGGGGGGGGGGGGGGGGGGGGGGGGGGG
>JAODLD010000124.1:10440150-10462639 GCA_026781065.1 Mormyrops boulengeri
AAACAGCTACGCTTAGATTCTGGCCTCTAGCTGATATGTGTTCCCTTCCCCGATCTGGCGGTCTCTCGCGTTGATAGCGCTGTACTAGCCTACTGGACAGACGTTGCTGTTGAGCCTTAACTTGGAGCCAGCTTGAAGGTTGAAGGTCTTGAAGGTTGTAAGGGTTGAGGCTGGCAGTATTAAGCTTCCCCTGAAGCTGCAGGAATTCTATAAAGCCGTCTCTGTAGTATTTAGATAGCTTGCTGAGCAGGCAATTGACGTGCGAGCAGCAGTTGAGCTTCATACCTAGCGAGCCCTCCAAGGAGAAGAGCATGCTGACTAGAAGGTGAACTTTCAGAGCAAAATTCTGGAAGCTATTAGCATCGCTGGGTTTCACATCTGGGGCCGTTAAGATGGCTGCTATTTCACTCTAAGCTAGTTGATGGGGTTGTCCATATTAGAATTGGAGGGCTTGCATAGCTGCTGAGTATGGTAAGGGATGATGGCGGCAAGACTGCCCGATCATCTGTGCTTCGGGCAGTTTGAGGTGCTCAAGAAGAATGTGATATTTATATTTCTCTGTGAGCTCTGGGTGAGGCTCCAGAAGATTATCTAATGCCAGCTTCTCTCGCTATCTGAAGTGAAGTCAGGAATTCTAGGTTTTGGTGGGCCGTAGGATGGCCAATTGGCGGGGTTAGCCGGGCTGAGCGGAGCTGCTAGAGGTGGTTCGCCCATGGATGGGGCTGAGAATGGATGTAGAGGGATCGCGGCGAGGCAGTGAGTGAGAACCTATGGGGGGGTGATAGGTCGGTGGTGGCAATGAGTAGTTTGGTTTAGCTGAATAATTGTCGGGCATGATGGCGGGGTGGAGAGCGCGGAGAGGAGCCACCGGGTGATATTGCATCTCACCTAGGTAGGGTGCTGCTACGTCACGCGGTAGCAGGGGGTCAAGTTCAGTGATCTGTCTATGAAGTAGTTCTATGGTAGCTGGTCCACTTTGCGTTGTGTTCTTGACGGCGAGTTTGTGCGACACTTTGGCATTACCCCTGCTGTAGATGGAGGTTCCCCAACCTCTGTTTCCCACGACTGCCTCGCAGGTGGGCTTGCAGTGACCTGTCTGCTAATAGGATAAGTCACATGGTCAGGTGGAGTGACTGGGGTTTCTCGGGCTGGTGCAGCTGTGGTAGCCTCTGTCCCCTGGTCCTCCTTCTCACCCTCTTCTTCCATGAGGAAGAAAAAAAGTGCCTGACGACGGCGCTGCCGTTTCTCGCAGTGCGACAGTTTACTGGTGAGATGCGCGATCTCGGCTGCCTGTTCCATTTCGCTGTGGGAGATAGATTCAATGAATTTACATAGTGGGATTACGTTTAGGAAATCGTCTGAACTCAGACTGTGTGAGGTTGCGTGTCCACTCTGAATGGGGGCTGCTTCTGCTTGACATACTTCTACAGCGAACGTGGCTCCCTTATGTGCCTCGGTCGCTGTCTCAGCAGGGCGTGGAGGGGCTGACCGCTGATGACTGTGGTCAAGGATGTAGTCTTCCAGATAAGTGGGTGTGCGATGACGCCTCACCGGGCGCTCTGAAACCTCAGGATGAGATTGAGGGGCTGCTCTGTCTGCGAACAACCTGTCCTCCAGTAGCCTACCTTATCCAGCTCGAAGGACCTCTATGTTGGGAATTCTACCCCACTGATGCTGGTGTGTGGTGTGATCGACCGCTGGAGGGCTCCGGTCAGAGAGCACTGAGTCGTCGGGCAGAGTTAGATGCTTTATTCCGTAGCAAATTACAGTTCCACATGCAAGATGGAACACTTAAAGAACAGGATTGCAACGTGGATGGAACTGACAGCAGAATTCTCTATAATAGACATAAACAGAATAAAGACATTGGGGCACATGCCACTATTACAACGATATGTTCAGCACCGAAGCACAAATCAATATAATTTAACTACGCAATATATACATGAACAGCCTATATTCATTAACTTATACAATTAACATAGCTAACACTAACTGCATCCAGTCGGCGAACGCTGCATCGTCAAACCATACATCCATGACTGGATCAATCACCTTCCTGTCAGTCCAGGCATTGCGATGCAATCTATCCGGCCAGCCTCACATGCTTTGCTTGTCTGCTGCATTATCAGTCTCGGTGCCTACTTTGCCAATGTCACGCTGGCAAATTTGCTAGAGTGGTGGCCTAATGGTTAGGGAAATGCATTTGTAATGCAAAGATTGCTGGTTTGAATCCCTGACCAACAAGGCACTGCTCCTTGGGTGCTGAATTAGCTGCCCCCTGCCAAGTCATGATGCCACATATGAATTAAATGAAGAGAACACGTTTTGTTGTTGTGCTGTGGTGTGTCAACAATGATCACTGATCTTCAAATTCAATTACATGTATAATAAGTTGTACATTATGGAACGCCATCAATTGTCAAAACCCTCAGAATTAAAACATCAAATTTGCTCTTCTTATGTACCTGTCACGTTTTATGTGCAACTTTGATGTAATATTTTGAATTTCAATTGAATTTAGTGATTGTCATTGTTCACACCACAGCACACAACAATGAAATTGTTAAATGCATTTAACCCATATGTGACAATGTGACATAGCATTTGTGTGGGTATCAATTTGTGCAGTAGTAATGGGAATCCCGGCTTTCCAAGCTACCGCATGTCCTTATGGTCAGCCAGTCCACAAGTTATCATTGTAAGTCCCAACCCCGTAGTTTGTGGTCAAACAAAAAATACCTAGACTATGTTTGCAATGCACTCTCCTACTATACTGTCCACTATATAGTGAGTCAGTCGTTTTGTAGTGCTTGTTCGAATCTTCAACTAGAAATTTCATTCACTACATAGTGTACTACAAAATTGGTGCAAGGCACACCAACATCTAGTGTACAGAAGCTGTACACTACATTGGTCAACTTAGACCATCATGGTCTGTCACGTGAGTGCCGGAACCTTATTTGAGAAACTTTGCTCAGTCTGAGCTGTAACCGTTAGTTTTAAATAGTTTTAGTTATGAAATACTTACATGTGAGCTATAACCAGAGGTGTCAGTACAGGACAGGCAAGGCAGGCAATTGCCAGGGGGCCCCAAGCTGGGCCAAGTATATAGTACATTGCAACGATAAATATGCTTTATTTGTGTGTTTCACAGTAAAATAAAAATAAAGGAATTGTGTTTATTAAAGTCTCTTTGTTGATATTATTAATTTAGACTTCACACTAAGATGATGGTCATAAATTTTACCATGTTGGGTGGGGTGCGTTGGAGGGCCCCAAGGAATTTTTTGCCTAGGGCCCCCCATATCCCTAGAATCGCCTCTGGCTATAACAACAGTGCCAGGGCTTACAAATCCTGTCCTAGCTCAAAGCATCCTTTCTGACATGGATTAGGTGGTAAACCTACATGCACTTAAAATAGCAATGATGGTGTCCATGTTCTGGCATTTTTTAAAATTATAATGAACAACAATACAAATATTAACACAAAATATACAACAAAGAAAAAGTACTTTTTTGCAATTATGGTTTAATGCAGAATGGGATGTTCTGGCATTTATTTATGCAACAGAGATAACAACTACAAATATCTGGCACATAATTGTGATGCAGAGTAACATCCGCCTAGTCTCCGAAATCTATCAACTACAGTATGCGCTTTTCCCCTAGTGAGTGTTCTATGTAGGGAACACTACATGATGACTGAGTGAGTGAGTGAACAATTGGACATTTTGAACACCGCCCTAGTCTGGAGTTGGCACTAAAAGAGGTTCTGGAACTGCCTCCAGCTACAATTGGACAGAGTTCCTGCGGTGGGAACACATCAAAAAATCCTGTTTGCTACACCCCAGTTCTAAAGAAAAGGGACCTCTGACAGCAGCAGACTTTCAGAAAACTTCTTTACTGAAAGAAGTAACAGTATATGCGGGATGTCACTTACCTGCAAGCCTCGAATTACGTGGTATTTGCCTCGCCTAGTGCTTCAAGCGTTCATCAGATATAATTGCTGTGTATTCGGTAACTCTGCCCCTTTAAGACTCGGGCGCTTCTTGCTTAAATTACATTTGACAAACTCATGCTTGTGTTGTCCCAGGTAAAATATGATGATTTCTTTTAAGTTTGAAAATAATGTTGGACCGTATTTTTATACTGTAAAAGGATTTATTTGGTGGAAAAAACCTGTTGTCCTTCTTACGAAAAATTACTTGCACGAGTCCATATACAAGTCCCGCACCTGTCTAACTACAGTGCCTCTAGTGGGCAAGTTGAATACTACATGGAGTGAAAAGAGACGTGTATGTACTCAGTTAATTCATTTGTTTGTTTGTCATTAATTTTGCCGAAGGTGATCCCCCTCGGTAAGTTCTTCCGGCTGGGGTATGGTCCCCCTTGGCAAATTTTGTGTGATTGTTGGTTATTGAACAGGGCATTTACCGCACTTTAAATCGCTCAGGCAAAAAGGGCAGGTGCTCCGGCACCTCCAACCCCCCTGCACGCGCCTGATGGTCCGAATGGAAATACTGTACCACAATTCTTTAAGTGCATCGCACATACTGGCTGACAGTTTTGAAACAGCTGTGGGAACTTTTATTTTTAGACTGACTTCGAACGTGGGTTTCACAATCACCGTGAATGATGTCAATCATGGGGATTAACAAAACACAGGCGCCCGAGCACAAACCTTTCAAGGATTTCATACAAAAATGGATGCTGATAGTCTTCATTAAAAGGGGGACAGGGCTCGAGTCACAAATAAAGCCACAAATTTGCTATAACATTTCACTACTGAAATATAAAATGATGATAGACCTATATTGCAAAAACATTACGTATGAGTGCAGTGGCCAATATTGTGATTTTCTCACATACCTAGTCACAGAGATGTACTGCAGTGCTAAAATATTTACATTTCCTACCATATTACCCCAGTCGCCCGCCTTTGATCTTTTTGCGACGCAGATATTTACCTCACTACAGAGTCAATGACAGTCGTTCAAACTTTTCAAAACGGTAGTTATAGATGCCTATATATATATGTATGTTTTATGCATGATCCGTGTCTTTTGCTCCATATCGAATCGAGAACAAGGTGAATAAGTTTAATTGCACTAACAAACAATATACAAATCTTCTGGGAATGATTTACGCTTAAAGACGCCAGCTTTACTATAACATGTATTGCAGGTATAGGAATTTGGGGGACAATGTTTGTGTACCTTTCATTCGCCCCCCGTAAATCTACCTTTGTCTTTAAATTATTCACTTATGTCCCCCCAGTACTAAACACAGGTTAGCCAGCACTGATCACATGATTATCCGTGCCCAGCCTGCTGCGTTCATTAGTGTGTGTCCTATTACACGTTTCTCAGTTTCCCACTAAAAAACGCCCGGTGATACAACTACCTATCTTACGAAGAAGGATCTATACAGCTATGAAACTACTTAAAATAATTGGATTGTTACTTTGGACACATATTTGTATGGCTGAAGGAGGTAAGGTGTTTTTAATTTGTTTTGAAACGCGTGCCTGCAGGATACTCCTGTGGGGTATGTCAAGTTAAAGTCAAAGTATTTGTATTGTGATCTTCAGTTGTAGGTTGATCCGTAGGTAATATTCTAAGATGAAATTACAATCTCGTTGGTCATTTTGCAATAAAACAGTGATAAATAGAATATGAAATTTTAAATAGTGGCAAATTGACAGTTTAAACACAACACAACAGACGGATGAAAACAGACAGGGCTGGAAATCAAGTTCGACCACTCGCCAGAGCACAGGTGTCATCTCTCACAATGAGATTCACATTTTTAACCCATTTTGCCCTTTTTATACGTTCATCAACAATACGTTTTATAAATATACAGAATCGCACATGAGCTTTGTGTCTGTACTTATTGAATGTATGTGAGTCATTGACAAACGGAGAGTTTCCTGGGATGTTTGAACATATATGGTCAAATAAATCTTATCATGATTAGGAGATGCAAATCTGACACTTTACTGGCCGCACACCATTTCTCAGAGGGTGCCCCCTTCTCTTGGCACCTCCCTGGAGTTCCTGAAGTGTTGCCTGTAAGCTTCAGGCACCTTGTGTTCTGTCGTGATCCTTATCCATCTCAGCCTCCATCTGGGCTACCTCCCAAACCTCAGGCCCCTCAGCTGTGGGACCCCCCCCCCCACCATAGGCACACTCGGCACCAACACTCCCCGCTCCACCACACCTTCGGTCACAGTCAGTCTAATAACTCACTTAAATGCCTCTTTTGCAACTGTGACAAAAAGACATACATTCAAACACCCCCAAATTGAAGTATTTCTGCCAATACTGAAATAAATCTGGGTGGTGCATTTAAGACAAATATACTTCATTAACACAGAATATCTTTTATTTGTTATTGTACATGTACAAAAAATGGAAAATATATACAGTATATATGTACAACATCAAGCTGAATCGTGAGTCAAGGTACAGTAGTGCAATCATGTATTGTTTTAGCATCATTAAACAATGTGTTTTTTTTTTTTTTTTAATTAACAACAGTCAACCAGACTAGAATTATCAATGGTATAAACAGTTGTTTATTTGGGGGGCAGCTTGGCAGATGGGTACAACTCCTGTGTGGTGGGATTATTTGAGTTTGTTGTTCTTTGCTTGGTTAAGATGATCGGTTGCTTTGGGGTAGAAGCTACACCTCAGTATGGAGGTATGGAAGTGAATGATCCCGCAGCACCTTAATTCCTGCTTAATGACAGAGTATCTTTCTTACATTTAACCACAAGTTTGCATGAAGTCCTCTGTGTTTAAGTCAGACATCCCGCCTTCGCCATATTGATTTCAGGGAGGCAGATGAGGGACAACAGGGGTGCTAGACATGGGTGGTATTACAGCAATACCTTATCCTGTGGTATTTATGGTATTTGCGGTATACCATGGTATTTTAGTTTGAAAATACCCCAGCTTGCTGGACGATTTTATTGGATAATACTGGAATAGAGTTGCATTTTAAAATATTGTCAGATTACCATATTCTGCAGTATAATATCTGGATGGTAAAAAAGGTACATACAGCTGAAGCCTAGTGTTTACTGGGGGGTTGTGTGTTGGGGTGTCGGTAGTAAAAATTTGCTGAATGAGGCTAGAGGATGGCCGTGAAATATGAGGTTGGGGTTGGGGCAGTAAAACTTCTTGCCAGCTAGTTTTACCATTGATTAACTGTACATAAAGAAATATGTAGAGGTATATTGTTAAATTTTCACTCTGACACTCTATTCTCTCTAACTCTAGGTAACCAGTCACTCCTTAGTCAACCAAGTGGCAACCTGACCTCAATCACCGATACTGAAGTGGCAATACTTACAAGTAAACTGACTACAGTCTTCCTTCCGGTGTTCTACATCATCGTGTTTGCAGTGGGCTTACCAACCAATGCAATGGCGATTTGGGTGTTTATCTTCAGAACTAAGAAGAAGCACCCTGCTGCTATCTTCATGGCCAACCTGGCTCTGTCTGACCTACTGTTTGTTATCTGGCTCCCCCTAAAAATTTCCTACCACTTAAAAGGGAATAACTGGGTCTATGGAGAGGAACTCTGCAAAGTGCTGGTGGGTTTCTTCTACGGGAACATGTACTGCTCAGTAATGTTCATTACCTGCATCAGTGTGCAGCGGTATTTGGCTGTTGTCTATCCCATGTCTGTTCACACTAAGAACAGTCAGATTGGATTTGCCATTTCAGTTATAGTTTGGGTTGTAATTTGGTTGGTGACGACTCCATTGTACCTCTATGACCAAACTGTGAATATCAATAACCCTAGAATCACCACCTGTCATGACATCACCAAACTGCAAGACACAAAAAACGCAAGTGGCTTCTTCATGTCCATGGCAATTTTCACTTTTGCCATCCCAACAGTCGTCTGCATCATTGCTTATGTTTTAATGGTTCAGGCTCTGAGAAATTCTACGTCTGATGAAAATATCCGCAAGAAGCGCAGAAAGACTGTCTACCTCATCATTGTCGTCCTTGTCATGTTTTTGTTGTGCTTTGCCCCCAGCAACATCATGCTGCTTGTCGAGTATGGGCTCCTCTTAAATGGCCAGGAAAATAAAGCGTATGGCTTCTATATCAGCACACTGTTTTTAGCCAGTCTGAACAGCTGTGTGGACCCCTTTGTCTACTACTTTATCTCTGAGGAGTTCCGGGATCAAGTGAGGAACACCCTTATCTGCAGGAGTGTGAGGACAGTGGAGAGAATGAGGGTTTCATTCACTGGTTTGAAGACAATAAAGAAGAGCAAAAAGGACACCTCAGGATCTGCCAACACAGAGTAGTAGCTCCGGGGGGGACACACCTGTTTGGACATATGTTGGTGTTGAATTGAGTATTTTTTTAAAATTTTTGTATATGTGTTTTATCATTCCATTTTTTCCATCCTGAAGAGGTTGTGTTCTTTTTTTAACTCTAGAGCAACGGACCTCTGACTGCAGCAGACTTTCAGAAAATGTTCAAGTGTTCTTTATGGAAGGAAGTAACAATATATGCTTATTGGCATTCACCTGATAGCCTCGAATTATGTGATATTTGCCTCACCTGGTGTTTCAGGCATTCATTAGATAGTATTACTATGTATTCTGTAAAACCGGGACTCTGCTCCTGTAAAACTGGAGTGCTTCTTGCTTTAAATCGCATTTGACAAACTCATGCTCATGCCCAATGTTATACATTCTTTTATGTTTTGAAAGTAATGTTGTGGACCTTATTCTTTATACTGTACAAAATAAACTAAAAAAGATTTGTTTTATTTGAGTATTTCTTTGATGGAAGCAAAATGTTGTTTAACAAGTTTTTGACTAAGCCAGGTGAGGTGTAATATGAAGTAAGGTACAGAGTTCTGTAGAAAATGAGTTTGAGCCCATCATGTGATGTCTTACTAATGTAGGATTCAGTGCCTGTGATGTAATTCACTTTTGAAATTGTTTTTATAAGAACTCTGGTGCTATTACAGTGGGCTCCCCACTTGCTCTCAATAACTGTGGAGTGTACAGTAATCCTACACATTTCACCTTCCCTGATTTTATCATACCTGTAACCAGCTCAGCATCAGCAGTTGGAATTTGGATGGATGGTTGATGGTTATGAAGATGACCAGAAAGGACAGTGTGACCTTGCCTGAGGAGATCTGGGCCCCACCCTGGAGCCAGGCCTGGGAGGGAGCTTGTGGGTGAGCACCTAGTGATCGGGACTCTACCTGACACACCTCTTCAACATTGCATGGTGGTTGGGTGTACAGTGTCTTTTGGATTAGCAGCTTCTCTCGCATGGTCCCTGCTGGGGGGTACTAGCGAGGAGGGTTCATCTGTTGGTCAAACCTCAAATCCAGGAGGAACATTGCAAATTTCATCCAGGTCATAGAATGCTGGACCAGTTCTTCACCCTCACAAGGATATTGGAGTGTTCGTGGGACTTTGTGGACTTGGAAAAGGCATAGGATTGTGACCCCTGGGGGTTCCTGTGCGTGGTGCTTCAGGAGTATAGGGTACGGGGTCCATTGTTATTGGCCAATATGACCCTGTATAAATGGGGCGAGAATTTGGTTTGCATTACCAGCAGTAAGTCAGACTTATTCCTGGTGGGTGTTGGACGCCACCAAAACTACCCTTTGTCACCAATTCTGTTCATAACTTGTATGAACAGAATCTAGGTGTAGCCAAGTGGTAGAGGGAGTCTGTTTGAGTGATCTCTGGATTGCATCTTTGCTTTTTGCAGATGATGTGCTCCTGCTGGCTTTTTCACAGAGACAGGGACTCAAGTTTGCGACACGGCCTGGAGTCGCACTCAAGTCACTGTTAATTTGACTTCCAACTCGACTTGCAACTAATTTTTTGACTCTGACTTAAGTAAAGACAATTTCCCCATGGGGATCAATAAACTATCGATGATTATTATCATTATTATTATTATTATTTTATTATTATTATTAGATGGCACCACTAAGAAATAAGCACTGCTTAACATGTGACTCTGAAGATTCAGCTTAGATCCAGCAAGCTACCACCTTCTAGGAGTATGAGGCTGGACTTAGCCAGACTCCAAGGTCAGGCTGTTTCTGATGAGTTTGCACGCAGTTTGTGTGAGGAACTTGCAGACTTGGGTGTGACTGCTAACTCTAATGTGATGTAGGAGACCTTTCGTGATAAGACCCTGAAGGTTGCTGAAGGTGGTGTTGGTGTTGCCAGTGTTCCCAGAAGGAGGCATTTCATCTCGCAGGGAGCCCTGAATATTATCGAGAGGAGTCACAGCACACGACTTCTCACTCAATTCTGTACCGGGAACTGAGAAGGACAGCTGTGAGGGCTCTGAGGTCAGATAAGGAGCCGTTTGTTAGATGAATCTGTAAGCAGGTGACACACCATCTGTGGTCTAGTGACCCACGTCCTGCTTACAGAGGAATCGAAGCATTATGCACATGTGAATCTGTTCCTCTGAAACTTGCAGTCAGGACGGGTGATGGAACGGTCTTTATGAATGACACTACAGTTGTGACCCGCTGGGCTGGCTACTTTGAGCAGTTATTTAAAGCTGACCCTCCAGCTAGGATGTTGGACATCTCCGGGTCTACGTTTTTCGAAGGTGATCCTCCGATCAGCTGTGAACCACCCAATCTCACTGAGATTGCACGGATGGTGAATCAGCTGGGGGAAGGGAAGGCTGCAGGGATCGGTGGTATCCGGGGTGAACTTCTCCAGGCTGGTAGTAAGGCTGTCCTCCTGGCATTGCAGGCAATCTTTGCCTCCATTTGGGAGTCATGACTGGAAAATGGGACTTGTAGGGAAGGGAAGGGTGATCGCCTGGATTGCGGCAACTACAGGGGGATAACACTGCTTTCAGTGCCAGGTAAAGTCCTTGCCTTGGTCATCCTTAGCAGGATCCATGATCACTTGTATGCCTGTCAGCGACCGGAGCAGTCTGGTTTTAAGCCTAAGAAGTCGGCCATCGACCGTATCCTTGCACTGAGGGTTCTCATCGAGCGCAAGCGCGAATATCGGCAGAGGTTCTTTGCAGCCTTTGTCAATCTTCGTAAAGTTGCCCTGTGGAACATCCTGAGACTTCGTGGGATCCCTCCAAAGTTGCTGGACGTCATGGCCGGCCTGTACACTGGTACTGTGAGTGCTGGGTTGAGTGGAAGGAGAACCTCTGTGTTCTTCCCAGTTGATTGTGGGGTTCACCAGGGGTGTGTTCTTGCTCCTACTCTGTTCAATGCTTGTATGGACTGGGTGTTGGGCAGGGTCGTGGGGTCCAGCAGCTGCGGGGCGTCTGTTGGTGAAGAAAGATTTACTGATCTTGACTTTGCAGATGATGCGGTGATCTTAGCGGAGTCAATGGAGGCTCTGATCGGGGCTCTCAAGGAGTCTGAGTGTCTGAGACTGTGTCTCTTCTGATAATCCTTGGGTGCCACTGGTTTGACTTTGTGTTGAATGAGCGGTTGCTAGAGGAGTCCCGCATGAGGCACATTACCTGCATTATGATGGAGCGCCAGTTACGGCACTACGGCCATGTCCCCACAAAGATATAATTACAAACCTCTGTGTGTGTGTGTGTGTGTGTGTGTGTGTCTGTGTGTGCACATAGTTGATTGTTGTTGCCAAGTTTGGACCCTCTTTGGGCTATGTTTGTCACTTCACACTAATTAAAGTTGACCTGTTCTGCTCAAGGGATGTCTTCATCGTAATGTTATTTTTGAGAAAGTATTAGTTTTAAAATTTACATTAGAAAATTACTTAGGTTCTTACAAAACTTTTGTTTCAAAGCCATTTGAAATAACTATTACTTGGATTACTTGAAAATGTATATAAGCCTAAGGAACTACGTGACATGCAGTTTTTGAACTGTCCAAGTGGTGATTCCTATTTAGTTACATCAGTCACTAGTAGAAAAAGAAACAAATAAATGGTTACAATAGTAAAGTCAATTTGGAACCATGATGAAGACTTGAGACTTGACTTGGATTCTAAGTCAGAGATTTCAGACTTGACTCTGACTTTAATTTTGTGACTCGATGAACATCTCTGCTTTGTCTGTCTGTGACCTGCAGCATGCACTGGGGTAGTTTACGAGTGCGAAGTGGCCAGGATGAGGATCAGCACCTCTAAGTCTCAGGTCATGGTTCTCGACTGGAAAATGTGGATTGCCCTCTCCTAAGATACAGCCTCAAGCAGAGGAGTTTAAGTCGCTCAGGTTCTTTTTTACGAGTGAGGGAAGTAGGTAGTGAGAGATTGACAGGTAAATTGGTGCAGTGTTGGCAGTTCTGCCGACATTGTATCGTTCTATTGTGGTGAAGAGAGAGCTGAGCCAAAAGGCAAAGCTACCGATTTACAGGTCAATCTATGTTCCTACCCTCACCTATGGTCATGAGCTCTGGGTAGTGACCAAAAGAATGAGATCGCGGATGCAAGCAGCTGAAATGAGTTTCCTTGACTGGGTGTCTGGGCTCAGCCTTAGAGATGAGGCTGAAGTGCTCGGACATTTGGGAGGAGCTCAAAGTTGAGCCGCTGCTCCTCTGCATTGAAAGGAGCCAACTGAGGCGGTTGGGGCATCTGTCTAGGATGCCTCCTTGATGGCTCCCTGGGGTGGTGTTTCAAGCATGTCCAACTGGGAGGAGACCCCAGGCCAGACCCAGGAAATACTGGAGAAATTAAGTCTCTCAGCTAGCCTGGGAACACCTTGGTATTTCCCTGGAGGAAATGGAGGAGGTGGCTGGTGAGAGGGAGGTCTGGACATCTCTGCCCAATGTATGCGTACATCTCTGAGTCCATATCTTTATAATAATATCATCAATGATAAAAAATATTATAAACCTTATAATAGAAATGATCTCATACACCAGTTTGTAAATCATTGACCTGTACAATGTATCCTGCAAGGTGTGCAAAAAGATCCAAGGAATGCATTTAGATGGCAGGCTGTGTTTACAAGATAGCAGCTGCAGCCTCCATTTTCAGCCTCTGTTACCCTCTGTCCTGCAGGTCCTGTTTTGGGTTGATTTGAGGTCTATCGCAAATTGTTTTGTGACAGCAAAGGGTTTTCAGTGCTTTTGGTGCGATTTGCCTCAAAATTTGATCAGGTCCAGATCTCCACCCTTACAACCTGTCTGCAAATATTTTTGAGTTATCACACTAATGGTATCAAATGTCCGAAGGGACCCTTTTTTGCTATCGTTATGCAGTGCTGCTTTAGTTTTCGGGTAATCTGTCTCAAAATTTGATCATTTCCAGTTTATCCCCCCTAAAGCTGTGCAAGCAAAGTTTGAAAAAGATTTGTAAAATACTTTTACAGACACTCTGTTTACAAAACCAAGTGTCTTCTTCAGCTGCCATTTCCTTCCTTCCCTCCCACACAGCGCTTCGTTTTTGGGGCACTTTGCCTGAAAATGAAATTTGGTGCAGACCGTGGTTCATATAAAGTTGTTGTGAAGCAGTAATATGATCCATCAATAATTTTTGATTTATGACATTCACAAAGGGTGTACCAGCCGATCCGTGCCGTGCCCGAGCACATTTTACCCCCAAAGTTCAGTTCTTTTGACTAGTGTGATCGTTCCATACTGTGTATGACTTATGAAGGTCAGCACACTTCTCCCTCATTTGGTTTGTATGTTCTCTTATCTTTCCCATGTTCATGGATGACTAAGGGAATTTGGGCTCTGTGTCACCTCATGTTCGTATTTAACCAGGAAGTCACTCCACTCAACTCAAAGATGTACAATTTACAGGGAAAACATGCTTCAGTTACATTGTGTTTACTATGATTTCCAGGGGTGCCAATAATCGTGGCAGATGTGTTTTTGTTGAAAATAATTATTTCTTGACGAAGGATTTGTTTTTCTTTAAATAAATTTATTTTAAGGAAAGGTTGGATTTATCTAATTTTTTTCAGTGTGTTATGAAACTACTTCACCAAAAGGTGGATTCTTTCTAACCCTTTTTACAAATCTTTAGAAGGGGTGCCAAAAATTGTGGAGGTTGCTGTGTGTGTAATTTTCCAGCAAAGAAGACACCACCCAGTAATCATTTGCATTCCCTATAAACAGGAGGTTTCATGAGGTTTTAAAAAGAACATAGTATCTCCTGTCATTTGGCATGCAGTGGCGGTGCCAGGGAGAAGTTTGGGGCGCTCTAGCTCCTCCTACAATGACCATAACACACCTGATTCCAAAACGGCCTCGTCTAGGAGCTGAAACTGAAACAACCGACACAATGGAAGAAAGTGGGAACTTTGAAAGAGAGAGATTTCTGCTATTTATTCTTTTACTCTCGCACATAAGCCCACGTGTTAGCTGCTTTATCAAATTCTGCCTTACAATATTTTTTTTTTTCTTGCTGAGAGAAAGAAATGAAGTAACTTTATGAAGGGATTTTTGAAGCTTTTTTTATATCTAATTCACCTACCTATACTGTACTTTTTTGGTAAGAAATACAAATGGTATGTATTAGAATTGCATTTTCAGCTATTAGTTAAGTTCTCCCCAAACGAGCTTGATGGGCCGAATGGCCTCCTCTCGTTTGTAAATTTCTTATGTTCTTAATTAGAATTTATTTAGTATGTTATCATCCTACATAGCTTATTGTGCCTTGTGCTTAAACACATCGTTTAGCCATACTCGAGATTGAACCCCAGACGGCAAAATCCACCTGGGACAGCACTCCCAGTCGGCTAAATCTATTGAGGGGTACCACCCCCCTCCCCCAGAAACTTATTTCTAGTTAGCAGCCTAAAAGTTAAAGGGCTCACACTGATTAATCTGCAGTAGCTTCCCCCATAGCGCCTGCAGGAACACTGGTGGTGCTGCTGTCGGCATGAATAAATAAATCATGGTACACTACAAATATACGAGATGTCAGTAAGCAAAAAATAAACACTCTGCCAAGCATTCACGTGTGTATCATATAAATGTATAAGAATGTGGTTTTGATGCCACCGACCTTTACACTGAAGCTGTACACAAGCTATTTCAATTACTGTATCAGTAACAGCTTCTGGAGATGTCTGGGCTGTGCTGATGTTTCCCCTCAAAATATCATCTTCTATAAACTGCAAAATAACATTTTAATTGGTAGCAGTAATTTTAGTTATATATAGATACCTAGAACATTAGTACAAAAATGTACTATGTCATCAACACCAATACACCATAGCTACTGGAATCCTGCTGCTTGTTGTGCTGCATTGTCCTTATTCTCCTTGTTTCTCCCTGCTATTCGAATAAGAATGAAGAGAAGGACCCACACACTGGTATAGCATCAGGAAAGGTGTTAATCTGCCGATGCATGTGTGTCTGAAGCCAAAACTTGGGTCAATTAGCACAATGGGCTTAGACTTAATGACAGCCTAAAAAAAATTTTGTGCTGTCATATGTTATTCTTAAGTCACACTATGACATTTATATTTATATAGCACATGCTTTTATCCTTAGCAACCATGAGCTCTGTAGTGTCATAGAGGTCAACTGAGATATCTGTATACACAATACTAGACACCCGTCTTATCTGATCACCCATCTTTGGTGACCTTTCACACTTCACTGGGTCTAGAAACAGTCAGAGGGGGGAAAAGTCAGCCTACAGGGTTTATCAAGTAAATATTTTCAGGTGGCGGTGGTGATGGTGCTGGGGTAGGGTAGTAACTTTATTTGCCAGAACAAAACTGCAGTTTTTTCTGCAGTTTGAAGGTTTCTAACATGTAACCAAATGATGCTACATGCAAATTCCATTTTTTATATTTTAATATATTAGTAGAGTATTTTTTCTACAATAAAAAATGGACTGCATATTTTGGAGACTTTTTAGACATTTGAATACATTTCTGGATAAAAATCATTTGTTGACATAAGGTGTAGCTTTTGAAACTATAGTACTAAAAATGTGAAAATTGGACACAGTGGGCGTAACAACATTTAATTTTTTTTACAGCATGCGCAAAAACAGGCATGTGCATAAGTACTTTCAATATTTCAATAGCTAGCACAATTTGACAGGACAGTGGTCCTGAATCCAAATCTATTCCCAGTCTGAGGAATACAATAAAACAACAAAAATCAGTATTTGTTTCAATGGACTCAGAGAAGCCTGTTTTCTGTGTCAAATAACAACAGTCTTGTTACCCAAAACCAGTAAGGTTACTGAAACCTGCAGAAGCAAACAATTCAGGTCTAGCAAGTAAAAATCCAAACCAGGATTTTGTTTCAACCAACCAGCTGAGTACTCTGTGACTGTGATTCTTTACGCTCAACTGGTTGGTTGAAACAAAATCCTGGTTTGGATTTTTACTTTCTGGACCTGAAATGTCCGCCTCTGGAAACCTGATTGATCTTTAGAGAGCCCCCTCCCTAGTCGCTCCCTGATTCAAAACATATTATTGGCTAATAACAAGGTTGGCCCCTCTGCATGAAATATGACAACTCTTATGCCCCCACCCTGCAGGCTGTTCTCCTCCTGAGGAAAAATGTCTTCCTTGAGTCCATATACAGCTCCCAGCCACGTCTAACCACAGCGCCTCTTGTGGGCAAATAGAAAAGTGCATGGAGTGAAAAGAAAGTGTCATCTTCAGCTTTATGATCCGTGGGGCCAGGGGCGCAGGTTACATATTAATGTTGGGAAGACGGGTATGTCGGGGTCAGAGGTGTGACGTCACGTCGCCCTATAAGGAGATTCTGTAGTCTCGCTATATACAGTTCATTTTTTGTTTTCATAAACTATTGCTGTTATTGTTACAATATATAAAGTGAAATGTATCTTTCCATTTTACTGGTATTCATCTTCACTAATATGGTGGTTTAAATGTCCTGCCTTATGTACGCTGAATTTTGCGGGAATTATTAAAGATTTTGCCATGAATTGTCAAACCATTCATTATGAAAATATGACCAACCTCAGGGTCCACTATGATGCCCCTGTCACTGTCCTGTACCCTGTCTCTCTCACAAACACATCCTAACTTTCTGGAAAGAAAGACAACACACCTAAAAGAGCTACTAGAAGATCTTCTCCTAGAGACCCATAGAAGTCAATATAGGGGATTTATTGAATCTCTTCTTAGCGATAAATGGGACTTTCTGTCTGCACTGTTTATATACTGGTAACTGCGTAACTTCCTTTAAGGTGTTTCCTAAATAAATACCAGGTCTGGTCTTGTTTTTTGATGGACTTCTTATTCACTCTTATGCCCTGACAGCAAACAGTGGGATGAGAATTGTGACTGATAAAAAAACGATGTGAACCGCTGCGTCATCAGGATTGCTATTTGTGCTATATGCTGTTGTCTAACCAAGCTACTTGCAGTTTGCAGAATCAAATAAGATGATCTTTATGAAACTTAATCGACATGAGACATGAGACAATTAACTTCCATCCATTCACATATCCTTTTATTGATTAACTACAATACAAGGTCTGCAATGAGTTAAGTTTACATACAAAGCCGTACCACGCTTAATATCCCTATATTAATCGTCTCGCGGGTCTGGAAACGGGAGTTGAGAATAAACCTGTTATGAATCACGGGGGCATGGACCAGGGAATCAGGCACAAGAGTCGGGTAAACACGGGATTTAATGCGGACACACACACAGAGCACATCACAACGTTAATGACCAGACTGGGGAAACATACTTGAAATACACAGGACTAATTAAGAACAATGAGAAACATCTGGTAACACAGGGATTCCACACGAGGTATGAGGGGGTGTGGCACATGGGAGGATCGGACAAGCAGGGCATGACAGAGCCCCCCCCCTCCAAAGGCACGTGTAACTGTCCCAATGACAGTGTGTTCTAAAAATTCATTTTTGTTATAGATTGTTTACCTAAGTTCATTGTGATCTTTAAAATTGATTTAAAATGTATTACTTAAAATATTAATTGGGTTAATGCTGATAAAATGCAAAACTGTTTAAAAATATACTGTGGTAAAATAATGTTTATTGAATAATTTAGAATTTAATGTAAATTTGTCTGACGCGAAGCGTAATGGTTCATGACTAAAATTTGGTACGGTTGGCACTGTTACGTAGTGGGAAAAGGCCAACATTGTGGAAGAAGTAGTTACGCAGCACTAAAAGGAATCTGACTCTGCATGTGGTCCAACGGGCGCACACGGTAATTGTCAACTTTGTTTTGTGTTATATGTGATATAATTATATGTGATATATTAGTTATATGTGATATAAATATAGTGTTATATGTGATATAATGCATTTACATGTACGATGGAACCTTGTTTTCGGTTAATTGTGGGTATGATGTACTTTGGATGAGCTTGCGTGTTCGTGATTGGGGGTGCTAAGGAAGAGACATATGAACTGAGTGATTGATATAAGTTTTTGACTTAATTTTGTTAGTTTTCACGGTGTCTGCTGAAGAGAGAGTGAGATGCAAAAAAAACATTCAAATGACATTTATATGAAGCGTGGCCATTGATTAATTGTACTTGTGTAGCTACAGCGTGCAGTCCAGGCACATCTAAAGGGACCGAGGGGATGAGACCGGGACGGGACAGCACCTGATTGCAGGACGGCACAGCACCCGGGAAAACAAAAACAACAACCTCAACGAGGCACGGGAAAGGACAACTGCACAAAGGACAGACAAGACAAGAACCCAGACAACAGCTGAACAAACGCAGACACGAACAGGGACACTAAGGATGGGAACAACGGAGGGACAGTGGCAGAGGACAACCCAACAGGAACAAAGGGACCACAAGGGAACAAAGGCAGAACAGAAGGATGGGGAGCAAACATCTGGCAAACATTTAGGGAGGTGAAGGGGACAACAGAAGAGGTGAGGAGGGAGCAGAAGCCGCGGCAGGCGAAGGTGCAGCCACAACTGGCGAAGGCACAGGCGACCGATGAATCGGAGCAGGGGGACACATGGGCAACCGATGAGGCGTTGGAGGCGGGACCGCAGCTGCCCGACAAGGCACCACAGGGGGAACCGTAGGCAACCACCAAGCAGGAGCCAGGGGGACCGCAGGCGACCGCTGAGCAGTAGCTGGAAGAACCACAATTCCAAAAGCAAGGGGAACCGATGGCGAGCCAGGGGCCAGGGCAGGGCAGGGCGGGTGGGACGCGACCTTGGCACAGGTGTCGTCTCCATCTACAGGACACTGAGAGATGGGGACCTGGCCGGGATCTGCCATGCTGGGGTGGTGGTCGGGGTGACCCACTAGAGGGGTTCATTGGGGCAGTCATCAGGGATATCCCTGAGGGGTCCCACTCAAGCTCCTCCATCTCCAAGGGGTGAGGAGTGGTGGTTCGATGGTCCAGGACCTCCTCGGGGACAGGGACTGGGGCCATGGGAACTGGGGCAGGAGCAGGGTCCAAGGGATCAGGAACCACGGGGGGGGGCGCAGCAAGAAATCACGGGGGCTGGAGCAGGAACCACTGGGACAGGAACCACGGGGGCTGGAGCCGGAACCGCCAGGACAGGACCCACGGGGGCTGGAACAGGAGCCGCGGCCTCAGGTGCTGACTTGGGAACAGGCGCGACAGCGCAGGCTTCAGGCGCTGACAGCGAACTGCGGGCACAGGCAGCGAAGAAGCAGGGTATCCCAGTGATGCGAACACTGCCAGGTCGAAAATCAGAGAGGGCGCCTTCCGACACTCAGCAAGGGAGGCAACGGAGAGCGATACAGACCACAGGAGGATCTCTGGCTTGTCCTCCCATCTGCGGTCTTTCTACCTCTTCTTGTCTGCTTTATTCGGCGGAGCCTGGGGTACCTCTGGCAATTCTTTCCACAGTCCAGGTGCACCTGCCTTATTATACACTCTGCCGCCCCACTCCTCAGCCGCCGTTGTTTTGCACCTCTTCTGTGAGGTGTGAGTCCTCGGACAGGGACATCGCCTCCAGGATGTCCCTCGACCGGTGAGCGAGTGCTTTTGCCGCGAGGTCCTCCTGAAACTCAGGCTGACACAGCCAGTATATTACCTCGTCTGTGAGGTCGATGTATTCCGCCTCACTGAGGGGAGGCGTCTTCTTTTCGAGTCCGGTCATTCTGTTATGAATCACCGGGGCACGGACCGAGGAATCAGGCGCAGGAGTCGGGTAAACACAGGATTTAATGCGAACACGCACTCAGAACACATCACAACGTTAATGACCGGACTGGGGAAGCATACTCGAACGTGGACTTAAATACACAGGACTAATCAAAAACAATGAGAAACAGCTGGTAACACGGGGATTCCACACGAGGTAGTGAGGGGGCGTGGCAGGGAGGATCGGACAAGCAGAGCATGACAAAACCATTTTAATTATAATGTAACCAAGTAATTATAATACATGTTAGAAGCAATTCATGTCTTTAAATTCTCATCCTTGCATTAGAATATAGACCAGAGGGGTATTCCATGTAAGTAGCTAAAGAAAGCCAGAATTCCTGAAAAAGTCAGGCTCAAACTAGCACCATCTCAGCCTCAAGTTGTTCCACTAACACAGTTTAGACTTGCATAGTTTCACTTAGTGCACACACTCAAGTTATTTAAGAAGCCCAAATGAATAGATGAATGATAGATCAATCGAATGAGTCGGGAATTGTGTTTTTTTCCGCCACAGAACAAACACTGCTGATGGAGCTGTATGAAGAATACAAAGATGTAATCGCTAAAAAAGGCAATACTGTAGCAATAAATTAAGCTGGGGAGTTGGCCAGTCAAAGAATTGCAGACAGACTAAATGCGTAAGTTATGTAAATGTTACAAGTGCCCAGTATGGTGGGACAGTGATTTATGCTGTCGCCTTACACCGTGAAAGTTCCTGGTTTAACCGACAGGGAACCTTCTGGGTTGAGTTTACATGTCATTCTTACTGTATAATGTTATTCTGTATTATTGTTCTCCGTAATATACTTTCAATCGCATCCATGTGAAATGTTCTGCGCAAATAACCGTATCTTGTCTTTTTAATAATAAAATTTCAAAGTAGACTGTGACTAAACAAAATATAAAAATATCATAATAATAAAATATATCCTGTTCATATTATTTTTTCAATTTGCATTTCATGTTTGACCTTTGTAATATAGGTATGCTTTTATCCATCCATCCATCCATCAAACCGCTTATCCCAGTGGGTCGCGGGGAGTCCGGAGCCTATCCCGGAAACTATGGGCACGAGGTGGAGAACAACCCAGAATGGCCATCACCATTGCAGGGCACACTCACACATGCACACCTACGGGCAATTTAGCAACTCCAATCAGCCTCAGCATGTCTGAGGCTGATTTAGCAAACTCCACACACGGAACCCAAGCCGAGATTTGAACCTGGGTCCCAGAGGTGTGAGGCAACAGTGCTAACCACTGCACCACCATGCCGCCCCCAGGTACGCTTTTATTTTTAATAAAATTGGAATGCTGTGATTTTTATAGGCTTTATTATATTTATCACGTGACATGAGCAGTGAGAGCGTGGAATTTCGTCTGACGGAACGATCTTTTTGGAATCTGTTCCCACACGTTGGACGTTCTTTGAGACAACGCTTAACTTGAGACAATTAACCTAGTCCGTAGCAGACTTGTTCACTCGCATAAGTTACTATGGTAACTCAGCGGGGATTCATTTAAGACACGTTGATGGAACAGAACTTCTACTTAAATGAGCCAGACTTGTCGAAATAAGACAGACGTTCCCTTAATCCTGCTTCATGGAATACCCCCCAGTTCATATTTTGATGGTATTTCATGTCGTAATGCAGCGTCATATGTTTTAAATCTATTACACAGTGTATATTCAACTGAAACTTGACTTGAAAAATACCACAAATCAAATCGCAATATTTGTTAGAAAAATCGCAATTATATATTTTCCCCAAATCGTTCAGCCCCAATTATCCTTTTTAATTCTATTACTTTTAAGATGCTGCGTGCCCTTGTTTAAAGTGTGATTAATATTTAGAGTTAAATTTTTTTATTGTTTTTGTATATAATTAATGTTAAGCAAAAATTCCAAGTTAAGCTGTTGTTACTTATTTGTTATTTTTCTACTTTAAAAATCAGTGTCCGGCCCCTCCTCCCCAAATGAAATCCACATCGGCCGCTGAAAAACCCATATCACTCTAGCACTACTGATAATAATGTTTCTTAAGTCCACAAGAAGGGACCAGGCATCGTTTTTCTCTTGCTGTATGGCAGAAAGAGAGTCAGAGACTCTCATACTATAGACACATCAACTACTTTTCAAATTGAGAGTGTGGGTTTATTTCAGTTTCCAGAATACAGTTAATAATGAGCTTTACATTCAACATTCAGTTATTTTAAGTGTGTCAGTCTCTGTCTTTTACTATAAGCTCCAACATTTAAATTTGTTAGAAGCAACCATGATTTGAAAAGACAGATAATTAACAATATTCTCATATCTGACCACTCATAACATCCAATAATATTCATTTTCTCTTTACATCATTTGAATTTTATTTAATTTTATTTATTTTA
>JAODLD010000124.1:10467798-10486609 GCA_026781065.1 Mormyrops boulengeri
AGGACCTGAACTGGCAGTGCCTTCATGGTAAGCTGCCAGTCAGGGACGTCTTACACAGGCATAAGCTGACCAGACACACCTGCTGCCCCAGGCCTGAGTGAAGTGAGGAAGAATCCATTACGCAAGTCTTTCAGGACTGCGGGCATGCACAAAGAGTTTAGGGGTTGGTAGCAGGCCTGTGCAGTCCCACAGCCCGATCTCACCTATGACAAGGTGTTGAGGGGGTGGGCCCCTCACCGTCATAACTCCTTCAGCCACTGGATGTGGCTCTGGTCAGCATCACCAAGCGAGAGCTGTGGAATGTCAGGATCACGCTCATCCTCAGAGGGGTTCATCTGGAGGTACAAGGGGTATGTCACAAAATCAGACTTCAATTTCAGGATGGAGACTGATGTCATCCAACGGGGCGACCACGAGGCCAAGGAGGGGTGGAAGGGCCTCTTCTGGCTTTAGCCCCGAGAAGTCTAGGTGATGACATTCCATCCTACAGGGCTGACATAACGCACACTTCTGAAGCGCATGAAAGGTACTTCTGGTTTTAGGTTAGTGTGTTTTATTTTTTTGGTTTTAATTGCATGCACATATTTACTGAGCACTGTGTTATAGCTGATCACTTGTACCACCCTTTTAAACTTATTAACAGTCTTACAGATTTCTTTTGGTTTACAGTGTGTGTGATTAACCTTGTTTTATTCCCGAAGTCTCTGATTTTAGGTGTTTTATGAAATATGTGTGCCTTTGTTTTAGCCTGACCCTTGTGTAGAGGTAGGAGGTCTGAGGGAGGTACAAGGGGTATGTCACAAATTTAAAAAGAAAAAATGTAATCTTTTAATGGCTTGTATTTAATTTGACATCTGAATTGTTTTAATGGCCATAGCCCTTTTAATTGATCTCACATTTGTTGGTTTCATGAATTTTTGATGTTTTATCATTGTGATTGTATGTATTATTGTATGGCTTTATTATTAATAAATTACTGTCAGGATGATGACAGGAGGGACACCGTTGTGCTTCCAAGTTGGCGTGATCCCATTCTGACTGATGCAGAAAAAAGTGTATGAGTGCTTTTGAGGGCTGTCAATATGACAGCCTCATGTTTGAAGATGCTGCCTCACTTCTTCCCTGCCTTTTCGAAGCCTTGGTGTCAGAAACGGGATCCAAACCTACATTTCCAAGTGTGACTGCGAAAGGGCATGGAGCAGGAGCGGCATGAGCAGCCCGACAGTCAGCAGCAGGTCCCCTCAAAGTCATGTAAGTCCGAGAGCCGACGCCTGGGGGGAACTGCATCACCAGCCCCCGCTCACAGCCTGGCTTCACCATCGGTCCCCAGCTTTCCATTTATAGACAAAGATCCTGCTTGGGATACTGGGACACTAGGGTCATGATGCGCACTAGGTGAGGAGGGAACTGGGTGTAAAGGGTTGCTGGGATGACTGACCCTTGAGGGGGGGCTGTGTTGCGTCAGCAAGTTGCCTCTCATAGAAGAGGGGTAGTGGGTTGTTCTTGTTCTGACCTGCTGTGTGTGAGTCCTTTTAATTGCTGACAATAGAAGAGCCTTGTGTATTAAGATGCTGCTTCGCTTTTTGCCTGCCTGGGTCCCCTGGGCCTCGCAATACCAAACCTATGCTGAATGCAGTTGTCACCATAATTTTCCTATATCTCTCAAAGGCTAATTTAATCTAAGATTGACCTATCGTTAAATAAAAGCTATAAATCTATGAATGTGTCCTCACATAATATGTAACATTACAGTATACTGGGGCTCAGTAAACTTCCAACAAATTGTAGAGAAATCTGTTGTTTATGTTATTGTCTAATAAGCCATCCCTGGGTGATGGGCATACCAGACAACACTAATTTTGTATGTATGTTGGCCAGTGTCAATCAAAATGACACTGAAGGCTTCATCAAACCTGGCTGGATAAGCTTAAGAGCTGAGACCATTTGTTCACTGTTTGGTCCCCCCCCTCCCCACTTATTATGACCGCCAAGGTGTTTTCACCTTTCTTTGTCGCGGTGATTTTCTCAGACTTACCTTCAGATCCGACGTCTTAGTCAGAGGGACGGTCGAAACTGCATTAGCTATATTCGGCTCAGCTGCTGCGCCAATGACACATAGTGCCGTTTCACAAGGTGTGTCCCCAAAAATCCAATACAGGTATCGGGTCGGATGGGTAAACAAAAGCTTACTGTGAGCCATATCCTCGCATTACTACAGAAGGCAATGCAGAACAAAGTTCTTAAAATGTCTCCAGCACGAACCATTCAGCTTTTGATTTCTCTTTATTGCATCTTCATAGCCAACGCACAGACAGGTATGAGATCTAATTCTGAAACACCCCACTTGTATATTGTATAGTTTTCTTCGGTCCAATATTTATATAGAACGTGATTTAGTTCAGTTGTTATACAGCTAGACCGAGTAGCGCGTAGACTACATTTCGTGAAATCAATTGTGCGAAGGATCTCGAAATGTTATACAGGCTATAGTGTAAAATTACCCGCCGTTCGGATTCATATATGTAAGCTGAAAATAAATGTGCATTGTGAACAGCAGAAATGTCATATATATTTATATTCGCCGCCTTGCCACCTTCGCCTTGTTTATTCATGAGAAAATACAACATTCACAAGTTAACACAGAGACAAAAACAAAATTACTACAGTATTATAATTACCTATAAAGCGGTGGTCGCTTTAACACTTGTTAGAAATCGGATGTGTTTCTTAATTTTTGTATGTCTCGTATAGACGTGTAGATTGGAGTCTGACCCATGTGTCACGGCGCCGCAGGTTAGGCGTGAAAGGATAATTAATCTTACAGATTGACAGATGTTACCGCAAAGCAACTATGAGTTAATTAAGTTTCTGTTTAATGAACGTTAAGAACTATTAGCTTATTAAATTACTATTTTACCTTTTGTTCCTGTTATTTATTTGTTTCTTTGTTCATCTGTCTATCTGTTTATTTTATTTTACCTTGGGGCTTTAATTCATAAATGCTTTATGTGCGTGTTTGTGTGTGAGTTTAAAGTCTAGGGCTTGTGCCTTTCAGTGCCTATGGTTAACTCTGGCGTGTCTGTTCTTTCCAGATTCACAGAAACAAAAGACGCGTGGGTTTATTGCATTTGCAAATCCGGAAAATGGAGGCAGAGTAGAAGTTGGCAGTGTTACAGCAGAAACACTTAAAAGTGGTTTGACTACAATCATCCTTCCGCTTGTCTACATCATCGTGTTTGCAGTGGGCTTGCCAGCAAATGCAATGGCGATTTGGGTGTTTATCTTCAGAACTAAGAAGAAGCACCCTGCTGCTATCTTCATGGCCAACCTGGCTCTGTCTGACCTACTGTTTGTTATCTGGCTCCCCCTAAAAATTTCCTACCACTTAAAAGGGAATAACTGGGTCTATGGAGAGGAACTCTGCAAAGTGCTGGTGGGTTTCTTCTATGGGAACATGTACTGCTCAATATTATTTATTGCTTGCCTTAGTGTGCAGCGGTACTGGGCTGTTGCTTACCCTCTGTCTCAGCAGAAGAAAGACATTCATGTTGCTTGTGCCATTTCTTTGGCCATGTGGGTTGTCGTTAGTTTTAGCACAACACCTTTGTACCTCTATGACCAAACCGTCAGCCTCCAAAGTCTTGAAATCACGACCTGCCACGATGTAAATATCATCCATGACACCCAGAATCCCTTTTCTGACATCAAGTACCCTTACGTCTACTTCATTCTCATGTTTGGACTGATGTTCTTAGCCCCATCTTTGGTTATCATCTTGGCCTACATCTGCTTGATCAGGAAGCTGGGCGACTCCATGTACGACACAGACTTTGGCCGGAAACGCAGGAAGGCCGTGATCTTGATTCTCATTGTGATGGTGACCTTCGTGGTGTGTTTTGTACCCAGCAACATCGTACTGATCATCCACTATACGCTTGTCAAATATGGCATAGCGGACAATGGTTACAAGTTGTACATCACTGTCCTCTGCTTAGCCAGCTTAAACAGTTGTCTTGATCCTTTCATTTACTACTACGTTTCCGAGGACTTCAGGGACAGCGTGAGGAACACACTGTTGTGCAGGAGCCACAGACAAGTAGAAAGACTGAAAGTGTCCTTCAACTCTATGAAATATTCAAAGAAAAGTAATGTCTATAGTCCTGATAATAGTCAGACACAGACTAGTGATTGAACAATGGTGTCATGGATTTTTTTTAACCATTTGTATTGTTTTTATATAAAGTAACAAATTTAACATGCACAGAATACATATTCTGAATGGATTTGTGTTGCTGGATGTCAATCCACTTTCTTTAATGTTGGCCTGCTTTATGAGCTACGCGTGGCGACTTCACATTGCCGATTTCATTTTTAAAATCCATTTTCTTTCCGCAGGAGTATCACTGTGTAACCATTTGCACGTGTTTCAGTGGGGACCTACTCTTATTAATAATAATAATAATCGATACTTTATTGATCCCCGTGGGGAAATTGTCTTTACGCCTCCCTCAACTTGCTCTTTGTAGAGTAAGCTGTCCGCAAAGGGCAGCCACTTACTGGGGCGCCCAGGGAGCTGGGGGTTAAGGGCCTTGCTCAGTGAGCAGGTCAATATCTTATTAGGCCATTTCCTATGTCATAATACAATCTTAGAGTGCTTAGGGGCATGGGGCAGCTATCTGGCGCAGTGGTTAGCGCTGTTGCTTCACACGTCAAGGGCCAGGGGTTCCTTGTGTGTGCAGTTATCTTTTTGGGGTTTCCTCTGGGTACTCCGGTCTCCCCTACAGTGCAAAACCATGCTGAGGTTAGTTGGAGTTATCAAATTGCCCATAGGTGTGTGTGTGTGTGTGTGTGTGTGTGTGAGAGAGAGAGAGAGAGAGCGAGAGAGAGAATAGTGAGAATAGTGAGTGAGCGTGCTCTGCGATAGGTTGGGTGGTCAGATACAATTCACATACATTACAGATTATCATGAGCATGAGAGCCTTCAATTCTACTCTGAGGGTCAAACTGTGAAAAATTTTGGAGATCACAATAAATTTTGGTAGGGACAATTCAGTTCTCCCACAATATTAGTAGGGACATGTCTCTACTGTCCACACCCAAATCTATGCCCTTGATCTTTCATGCCACTTGTACTCTGAAGGGCACACGCAATGCACACAAAACATTCAGCAGCTGAAATTCATTTTTTCAGAATGTGAGGGAAATCCCATGACATCATGGGGAGATGCAAACAGAGGACGAACAAGCGTAACCGATTTTTTTTTTTTAACTGAACTGCGTGGATGAACATCGCCTTTCCTTAACTGTGTTTTTAAACTTCTTCAATATATTTAGACAACTAGCAATAGCTATGTACGTATATAATTGTGCATATAAATTCAATTATATTAACTGTTTATACAGAACGTGATTTGTAAACATTTTTAAAGGGAAGTTTTATATTTTGTTGGAAATACAGATTTTAATATTGCAAACTCAGTATAGTTTAATGTAAAATATTTTGTAACATAGTAAACTTTGTATCATGTGACTTTATAAATTTTGTTTTTTCCTGGGATCAGTTTAGTTTATCTTTCAGCAGTTCCTCACCAGTATAATTAACATTAATTTTTCAGTAAACAGGAACAGGAAAAGATGGCAATCGTGGGTATTACATTTAATTTTTCCTCTGGGGTTGCTTTGCAATATTCAGTCTGTTATGATACAGCTATAGGAGGGTGTGGCTCAGCACAGGCCTCTGTGCTTGTGCTCAGAACGTCTGAGGTTTGAATCCCATACTTGATAAAATCCCATACTTGACAAAGCAACCCTGTGTGTGTATCAAAAAACCTTTTCCCCAATAGTTGAACCTTAACATATCATACATTTCACTTACTATTTTGAAGTATTGGCTAGGAATACGACAACATTCCTGTACACTCAGTTACTGTACAGCTTAAGAGCAAAGTATTCCAGTAAGTAATCACTCGTTATTTTTCAACAAAATAAAGGACCCGCTCAAGGTTCCGTTTTGTTGTTCTAGAACAAAAAAAAAGCTAGTCACGACTTCTTCACGTTAAGTCATTAAGTGGTTCATGACAGGAAGCCCCTCCTTATAATTTAATCTGCAGCTTTGGTCATGGTTTTCTATGGCTCAAACAGGTAGGGTGGCTTTGATAGTGATTTCCTGATTAAAATAAGAACAGGTCTACGTGTATAGTTGCAAACTTCCCTTTGATTTCTTTTTGCCCTGCCCCTTTTTATTGTTACTTTTTCTCCCTTTTCCCTTTCCCATATATTCTTGTCAATGTCATTCCCCTAATGTATTTGTGCTATTGTAAAACTTCAATAAAAATACACAGATAAAATGAGTAAAAAATTGGTTCAATGGAAGTACTGTGTCCTTGCAGTCCTGAAATCCTAAAAATCAAGGTTGTAATTTTAACCCTGCAACCCTCCTTTTGACCTAATTTGAGTTTTTCTCCATTCAGTTTGATGCCATTTTTTCTGCATCGACTCAGGAACTAGGCTTTTCATTATGATCAATTTCAGCAATTGTTCAGCAACTTCACTAGTGGCCTGTCAAAGACAAAGAAGGACTTAGTGTGGAGACATATGATACATGCAGTTAATAATGTGTCACCTATAATGAGAATGGCAACAGAGGTGAGAAAGAAATGCTTTGTCTATTAGATGACAGTCAAAAGAAGGATCACCACCCACAGATCACATATCCGCATGTGAGCATCCTCAAAGAAATGGTGTCATACTTCACAAATAATTAATTGCTAACTGACTGCCAGAACACACTTATTTCCGCATAGTTAAGTCCTCTTGGTATGATGCACACCTAAAACTGTTGAATTAACTTATTTCTCAGCTATATAGCTGTGGCAGTAGGCATGGGGTGAACTCCATCAGGCATATGGCCCTCAAGCAGGGCACGTCATCTACTGGTGTGCGGCTTTTGGTGGTAATATGATGCAGCACACTGCATGCCTTGACTATGTGGCACACCTAAACGAAATATGAACAGTGTCAGACAATTCACTGGTGAGAGGCAGAGTTACCCCCATTCACAAATATCGACCTTTGTCCGTGTTGTACTCAGCATGCCTCTTCCCGCTAGAGTCATGTCTTCAGCATTCTTATTGTCCATTCCAATGTGCGCCAAGTGTGCACAAACACAAAGTTGTAATTGTGCTCCTGTTGAGTTTACATTATGATTAATAGTAATGAAGTCAGTACTGTGGTCTGTTCCAGTGCAGTTGTTGGAAAGCGGATGTATTGTGACGTGAGCAAACTGATCCCAGTGCCCACAGCTTGTGGGTATGGGATTGTATAGCTGCAGACCAGTCAAAATGTCCATGCTGATCCCAGTACAACAAGGCTGAATTTGGCATGTGGAATATTTTTAAGCAGCTGTTTCACATCTGTAAAAGCAGCTCACTTCTTGGGAACCTCGGGAGCGAAATAGGGAAAGATAATGTATATGTGTTTATCCTTGTAAAATAGCTGCTTCTTCTGATTAAAAAGGTGTAGGATGTGAACCTTGACGTCCCCATGATGCACTTAAATTATGAATGGTCTGGGCTTCTCTCCTTCTTTGGTTTTGGTTTTGGTGCCAGTGCACAATGTCCGCATCTAAGCATGGAATGTGCCCAAGATCCAATATCTTCAACACAGACGCGCCGAACTGCCTAGGTTTTCTCCCTTCTTTACCTTCCTCAATTCCAACTAGCCGGATATTATGACAACGGCTACGGCTTTCCAAGTCCAAGCATTTTTCTTTCAAACTACACACTTCTGACCGGAGGTGTTTTACTGTAGTTTCCAGGGCCATGACAGACAAGCTCCATTCCATGGCCGAATGTTCTAGGTCATCAATACGTTTAGTATTTTGTGCGTTTGCAGACTGTAAAGAACTGATGGTCGTATGGAGCTGTTGACAGATGGAGACTATTTCTTGAAGAAGGCCAGGCGTTTTTTGTGCATAATCATGTAACTACGGTCATAACTTTCTTTACAGAATCCAGGGAAAATGCATCAATTGTGCAAGCCACCTCTGTGCTAGCAGCAGCTGTAACATTGGCTTGGACACTCTTTTTGGTCTTTTTGGTCACGATTAGGCATTATTAAAGGGCAGGATTATTGTGTATATGTGTTCTCACCTTCACCGAAATTACTTTACTGATGTTACAATGCTAAAAAATGGTATACTAATGTGTTTTTTTTTGTAAATTGCACACTAAAATAATTGCTTAAATAAAAGTTCAATGAAAAGCACAAAAGCTCACAGCCTCACATGCTGAGTGTCAACCAGAAATCCCCATTTTTTATAAATTTTAATTAAAATTATTATTTTTTAATCCATGAGTTCTTTAGCCTAATTGATTCTCCTGCTAGGCGTGTTGAGAAGACTGGTATCACTTGATTCCAGCCTAATAGTTGTCACATCCCTTCATGAGAGCCCTGCCTGAGTGGGAACACCTGCTCCACTCGCTATTTAGGCCTGTTCTGCCTCACATTTATTGCAAGGTATTGTTGGTTGCATATGAAACCTAGGTCAGGTCAGGTCAGGTTGAGGAGCATGCACTGGTTACGGCACGTTGCTGCACCCACCACACAACGAAACACCGTGGGATCCCAGTTGGCAACCCCGCATGCCGACACCTGGTTCAGTCCCACCTTCTGGAGTTGGCCATCTATCTACCGCAGCCAGGTGTTATGTGGGCATCCCCTTGGCCTGGTCCAGCCGCTCAGGTCCTCAGCGATGAGGATCCTGCAAGCCGGATCACCCTCAGGGAAACGCGCCACATGGCCATAGTGCTGTAACTGATGCACCCTCACAATGCAGGGAATGTGCCTCATTTTGGACTCCCTGAGCAACTGCTTGTTCAACGCAAAGTCAAACCAGTGGTACCCAAGGATTCTCCGAAGAGACACAGTACCAAAGGAGTTCAGTCTTTGTCTCACATCATTGAATAGCATCCATGTCTCGCAGCCATACAGCAAAACAGGTAGACTTGGACCTTCAACACCACACAGCCTTTTCCAGTGACCTCATGACCCCCATGATCTCCCAATCTGTCTACTGACTTCATAGAAAGAGACGACCATAGAAATTAATGTTGCTGCCAAGGTAAGTGAACCTCTCAATGCAGTTGACATTCTCTCTGTAGACAGACACACTGCTGTTGGCTGTGTCCAGGGGGTCATTAAAGGCCTGGATCTTGGTTTTTATCCAGGACACTCGCAAGCCCAGACATTCAGACTCCTCAATCAGTCTCTCACGAGCCCTGATCAGAGGCTCTATTGACTCCACAAAGATCACCACATTGTCTACAAAGTGAAGATCAGTGAATCTTCCAAATGATGCCCCACAGCTGCTGGACCCCACGACTCTGCCCAACACCCAGTCTATGCAAGCATTGAACAGAGGAGGAGCAAGGACACACTTGACAAACCCAAGAATCAACTGGGAAGAACACAGAGGTTCTGCCTCCACTCTGCACAGAACTCACAGTACCGGTGTACAGGCCGGCCATGACGTCTAGCAACTTCAGGGGGACCCCTGGACCCCTGGACTTAATAAAGCACAGTGAACCAACAGCAGCAGATGACATGGCTCCCCAAATCAACACAGACTGTGGAAAGTTCACACTGGACTTCAAGCATCTTGGATTGTGTGCCTCTCCATTCTTCCTCAAGACTCTGGAATGAGATGCAAAATTTGCTCTCATCAGAAAAAAGGACTTTGGTCCATTGTGCTTTATTTTTTATTTAAGTCCAGAGTCAAAGCAGCCATCTACCAGGACATTTTAGAGCACTTCATGCTTCCTTACGCAGACAAGCTTTATGGAGATGCTGACTTCATTTTCAAGCAGGACTACTGGCCATGGGATTACTGTGCTTGATTGGCCGGCAAACTCGCCTGACCTGAACCCCATAGAGAATCTATGGGGCATTGCCAAGAGAGAGATGAGAGACATGAGACCGAACAATGCAGAAGAGCTGAAGGCCACTATTGAAGCATCCTGGTCTTCCCTAACACCTCAACAGTGCCACAGGCTGATAGCATCCATGCCACGCCGCATTGAGGCAGTAATTCATGCAAAAGGGGCCCAAACCAAGTACTGAGTACTGTACATATGCATGATTATACTTTTCAGAGGTCCGACATTTCTCTATTTAAAATCCTTTTTTTATTGATTTCATGTAATATTCTAATTTTCTGAGATTTTGAATTTGGGGTTTTCATAATCTGTAAGCCATAATCATCAAAATTATAACAAATAAAGGCTTGAAATATCTCGCTTTGCATGTACTGAGTCTATATCATATATTAGTTTCACCTTTTAAGTTGAATTACTGAAATAAATGAACTTTTGCACAATACTCTAATTTTTCGAGTTTCACCTGTATTCTTAAAACATTCATAAACATCACGTACAACATCAATATCAAACATTGTATAATTATAACAAACATTATAATCGCATAATCATGTAATTTTTGTTATTAATGTATATTAAAGCTGTTAAGGGTTGTTTTATGAATGCATTATGAAGGTGCACTGAATGTTCCATGAATGCATAATGAAGGTGGACTTAATGTAAAGCGTTACTGCTTGATCAACTGAGCCGAATGCTTTACAAAAATGACAAAGACTGGAAAGAAATTCTGTTGATATTCGCATTTATGCTTGGTAAGAACCCTCAGTGCCAGGATGCGGTCGATGGTAGACTTCTTAGGTGTATCACCAGACTGCTGCGGCCACAGGTACGCAACCAAGTGATCACAGATCCCTAAGGAGGACCCCAGCAAACACCTCACCTAGCACTGCGAGCAGTGTTATCCACCTGTAGTTGCTGCAATCCAAGCAATCACCCATTTCTTTCCAAATAGGGACAAGAAGTCCCATTTTCCAGTCAGTTGGCAACATCTGTCTCCCAAATGGAAGCCAAGATTGCCTGCAATGCCAGGAGGACAGCCTTACCACCAGCCTGGAGAAGTTCACCCTGGATACCACAGATCCCTGCAGCCTTCCCTATTCTCAGCCTGTTCACCACCTGTGAAGCAGCTTTAAACGACTGCTCAAACTCAAACAACTGCACAACTGCAGTGTCATCCGTGAGGACCGTTCCAACACCTGCCTTGACTGCGACTTGCTGAGGAGCAGATTCAGATGCATGTAATGCTTGGATTCCTCTGTAAGCAGAATGTGGGTCACTACACCATAAATGGTATGCCACTTACTCACAGATCCCTCTGAAAAAAATGGCTCCTTTTCTGCTCTCAGAGCCCTTGCAGCTATCCTTCAAGTTCTCGGTTCCCGGTACAGAACGGAGTTGCCATTAAGCTGTGTGCTGTGACTCCTCTTGATAATATGCAGGGTACCCCTGCTTCTGGGAACACTGGCAACACTAACAGAACCCTCAGCAACCTTATCACAGAAGGTCTCCCACATCACATTAGAATCAGCAGTCACACCCAAGTCTACAAGTTCCTCAAACAAACTGCATGCAAACTCATTAGAAACAGCCTGATCTTGGAGTCTGGCCAGGTTCAGCCTCATTCTCCTAGTAGGTGGTAGCCTACTGGAGCTAAGCTGAATCTTCAGAGTAGCAACAACAAGTGGTCAGTATTCACAAACTGAGCACTTTTGTAGACCCTCCAGTTCTGTTGGAGCCTCCAGTGTCTGCCCACAAGGATGTGATCGATCTCCTTCGCCACACCACCACTGTTGGAGTACAAAGTCCAACAATGCGGCTCAGGGCGCTGGAACCAGGATCCATCGGTCCGCAGCCCTTGATCTTTTGCAAATTCAAGGAACATGAACCCACTTTCGCAACAATCTCCAGACCCATGGGTTCCAACACAATGCTCATGGCCAGTCCTGTTAGGGCTAGTGGTCTCATTGAAATTACCCATGACCAGAGGAGTGTTACCTAATGGGCACCCATCAACTACCGAGTGAAGCTGCGAATAAAATATTTCCCTCAGCGAGACATCACTCACCGTATTCAGAGCATACACTGAGACAACAAACAATCTGAGTCTCATAATATGCTTGTTGAATGGAGTGACATCGGATATCATCAGGAGGAGCCAATCCACCACATCAACAGTTGTTCCATGAGTATGGCAGCCATAAGAGCGACCAGACCAATAATACATGTACCCCCCCTATAGAGATCTTGCCACTCCCCGGTCTGCGTACCTTAGAGAGTGCCACCACTGAAATGTGGAGTTTACAAAGCTCCCCCAACAGCAAAGGAAGATGGTCATCATGCTGGTGAGACAAGATGTTCCATGCGCCTGCCAAGATAGGTCGCCTCAGGTTAGGACCCAAATGCTGCCATGCAGCGGGCGACACCTCAGCACCACACCAGTTCCAATCCCCAACAGGCCTGACCCCATTGGCTCTCCAGCTGTTTCGGCTCTTCCGGGGATGGGTCTCCTGAGGGCTTTGCCCCAACCTCTTCACGATATATGCAGCCTTCCTGTAGGCGGCTGCAGCAGAGCTACTCCCACGGAGAGCAGAAAGTTGTCTGTCTGTTTTGTTGGAGCTGGATGAGGTTTTTTACAGTGGCTGGAGTGCCAGTCCTGCCAACAACCCCTAAATTTTTCCCTGATGGAAGTTGGAAGACCACTTGTAGGGTTACATGCAGTTTAATGTCATACCCAGACTTATTTAGGATTCCTTCGATTTAGCCTCAATCCATCCTGCCTGCTTTCCCTGCTCTGATCCCGTCCTGATCCCGTTCCCTTCAGACCTTCCCTGCGTGCCTCCCTCCAGTCTTGTGTGTTCAGTGTAGGACTGACTAATATTGAAGTAGCCATTTGGTTAACCCATGTATCATATTTTAATTGTGTTGTAGTTAATTTAAAATCTGAGATCACCATCATTTGGTATCAGGCTGGTGAGCTACTGACAGATAGCTAACTATGTTAGCTGACTAATCTTAATAGCTAAAGCAGGCTAATGTTAGAGCCAGCTTTTCTGCTCATTATAATTGTGAATGATTTGTATAATTAAAAAAAACATGCTTTATGCCCCTGCTACATTTGTTTTTTTTAGGTATTTGCTTAAATTCTGGCTTATTTAGGCTAGCTAGATGTCATACAGACATCAAAAGGTTTATTGCTGTTCATTGGAGTGCTGGAGCAGGAGTTGAGGTGCAGTTCAGCAGGAAATGGTTAGTAGTAGTGTGGGGATCTGAAAAGGCTGGTGGGGGTAGTCACATGACACTGGTAATTACACCATACTTGCAACCACACGAGCCAGGTCACATGACGCACCAGGAAGTTTGCCAAGGTGGAATCTCATTCTCTTGCTGCTATGTTTTATGACTGGACATAGGGTGGGTTTTTCTTCCCTGTGGGAGAGGGCTTGTTTGTTTGAGGAAACTTGAACACTTATGTTTGATTTTAATTTTACCCGGGTGATTGCTAGCAGCGTGTAACTCTTCATGGAGGACACAGAGGTGACTGTTTGGAATTTTATCATTTGACGTGATCCCCTAGGAGCTGCTGGGCTACAGGCGTGGAGGCTCTGGTAATTTGGGCCACATTTGTGGGATTTAGGCAGGTTTTAGGCTTGTTTCTTTGGTGTTGGTTATGTTTCTTTGTACCTGTAGCACTGGAACGCTTCCCCTTGGTGTTGCTGTGCGGCAGGGGGGCATTAAGCATTTCTGCAAAGGACCAGACTAGCTACTGTTTTATGGTTATTTGATAAGGTTTTTGGTTTGTTTGTCTTTTATTAATTGCCCTGGTTGCTGCTGCGAGGCCGAGTTTTATGATAGTAATCTGGTATTATACTTTTGGTGGTGGATACCGGTTGCTCCCCTCCCCCTATGTTTGTACTTGGGGTCTTTCTGTACAAGGCCGGATCCACACAGGCTTTTGCTCTTCGCTGCTGGGGTACCACACTGTGGGGGCACTGTATTGGGTGTCTGTAAGTTTCACGTTGAGTTGTATATTGCAGTGGTATTTGTGTGTCGTGTGTAGTGCTTGTCGCGTTGCATGCTTGTGTGGTGTTGGGCTTTGCTGTTCTTCGTCACCAGGGGCCTCCTGAGCTGAGAGCCGTGCGTGCCGATCTGACCTTGGAGGAGAGGCAGCCAACCACCTTTGGCAGCATCCATTTTTTTTACTTGTCTAATTGATTTTAGTGAATTGTAATGCATCGGGTTTTACTTTCGGATGCCTCTTTGTTGCTCCTTCGCGGGGAGGGTTCAAAACTTTACAGGATCAAACACATTACAGGAAGGAACATTAGGGGTTTCTCCTCCCCTTATCAGGAGGTGGCGTAGTCAGAGAGCAGCTTAGATATTTTGAGCTTCGGGCACTATATAGGGAACACATTTTAAACATGTTTAATCAGATGTGTTTGAATGGATTGAATATACTGTCTTCCATAAAACTTCCGCTTGAAATAAATCAAGGAGGCTATATAACAAGTGAGCCATTGTCATTGTTAACATTCAATATTTAGGAACTGCATGACTGCCTTTTAATGGTGTGACATTCACAAACGATTAATTTGTGGGGAACGAGTCTCTTACCAGAACTATGGCTTCATCTCAAAACCCTTATTTTCACTACCTTCTCTCGCTACCTTTTCTTCACCCCGGAAATTTCTCCGAATTCCACACGTCGAAGTGCTGTCCAAATACCTTAGTTTTCAAATGACATAGAAGCACATTTCAGTGTGGACTGGTGTTTAAATGTTTTATTTACAGTAAGGTATGAGGAGACATTGGGAAGAACCAAAGAAAGAAAAACAATATTAAACACCACCTTGTTTTGGTGGGAGCAGGGGCATAAAAGCACGACTTTCACACCAGGGCTAGTGCCCATGTCTAAATTCTGGCCCGGTCGCTGCATTCGCACCAAAAAACTGAGGTGCCGGGCTGATATATACGGGCCAATGCTCAAAAAATAAGCTAACAAAACAATGCGGAGTGAGTTGGAGAAGGCAGGTGTCGTCAGAATACTGGAGCAAGTCATGAACTAAATAAATGCCGTGTTGATCGCCCTAAAAACAAATATTATGGACCCATTTTCGAAATCATGGATTCCATGTTTGGAAACAGACCTGCTAACCAGGTGAGCAGGTATTGAGCTCTGCGACCACTTTGGGGGAATTGGGTAAGTTGTTACTGTTGTGTTTACTTGTAATGTTTCTATGAACTTTGATTATGTTTGGGGTATGTCAGATGCCGCCTTAAGAATTCCTTAAACAAAATAGCTTGGTTGTGTTGTGTGTTTTGGACGTGTGTTGTGACTAGGGCTGGGCACTGTATCGTTGTAACAACAATGTAGGTAGTTAATAAGACACCATTAGAATCTGACTTTGGTGTACCAGCCAGCGATACATAACGTACAGCTATGTGCTTTGTTACAGCAATGTAAACACTCTATCTTGCTGGAAATGTCAGTAATTTAAGTGAAATTTACCTATTCTGTCTTTTGTGTGCTTGTTTTGACACAGGTGAAGAGAATACAGATGGACTGGAGCATCTGTTTTTATATTTAATCCATGTGAAAGATATACATATTTGTTGATTATTTGTATATTTGTAAAATAAAAGTTTACCAAAACGTTTCATTCCGTTCTTGTTTACTCCCCCTGTCTATCAAAGTGGTCCATTTTACTGCAGCTTGCACAATAATTCCTTCAGCATACCATACTTACTTTTTATGTGCATTTGTGCTGATATGACAAGAAATTACTGTCCATTTTAATATTTATATGCTAATTCATACTTCATCTGCAGTATTAAGGTTAAAAAGCAAGGTAATTTCTTGTCATAGCAACACAAATGCACATAAAATACGTACAGTACCTATTTGCGCTGTTACAACAATCGATTGCCGCAGGTATCGCTTTTAAAGGTGAATGCATGCGTGCCAGTTATGTGCATCCGGGTTATTATCATGCATGACTCGCAGTTCATCCATGAATGCTTCTCTGACTGCAACTCGCTTTTTCATTGCGATACACAAACTCCTAAAGTCTAAGAGCCTTTGGCAGATGTACTCAAATGACTCGCATGACACCCAGAAATTTGGAATGAACTGTGTTGGGTTAAACGCAGGAACAATAACATCTAAAGCTAAAAATAATGCAAGCGTTTGCAGTAAATTCTTGCGTTCATTAAATGCAAAAACTAATGCCTTGCACGGTCCTTCCGAAACAGTACCCCTCCCACAGCAACACGCACATACTCATCGTTCTACCCTTTCGGCACCAAGTGCAGTGTGAATGTGATACGATTTTGGTGGGGCCAATTTGAACTGCAGCCCAGTTCCGGCTGAGCACTGGCATCAGCACTGGCTCCGGGAAGGGCTCGTGTGAAAAGGGTAAGTGATGACTTCACACATACAGGCGGAGCATGGTAAGTCATCGAGGATGCAACTGTGTCCGAATACTGTTTTTTTTATCCACGCTATCCTCCTCACCAGTGTGCGAAATACTGGGGGGTCCAGGGGAGTCCGACACCCCCAATTAACCCATGAGACCCCCTGAAAGCCTCAAAAGAGAAAATTTAGATCGGTATTGCACAACAATTAATAGGGAGATGGGGACCCCCCCCGAATATTGACGGGTATTTCGCACACTGCTCCTCACTGCCTCCCTTGATCCTTCTCTCTTCAGCTTCATGAACTTTCAACTTTAAGCAGCAAGCTGTCATGGGAAGGAGCGAGGGAGCCTTCAAAAAAACAGTTTTGGGATGCTGCCTATACATTCGCGTTCACTTCCTTATAAAGATACGTTCCATTCATTCGTCCACTTATCCTCAGAAAAAGGACTTGAAAGGTTCTTCTTTCCTTGACCATGGTCACTGACAGCCAGTGAGGCATATGATTGGCTGGAAAAGAAACCTGTGACTGAATGCATACGCCTACAGTGAACAAACAACCGAGAGTCTCTAATTCACCCACTCGCTCACCAACTCGCTCCAGTCCTCCGGGTCTCTCGTTCTCGATCTCAACTGCTGAACAGCTGGTGCAGTATATGGCTTACATGTGCAGTGACTTCCCATATGCTGCAATTAGATTTTAGAGATGCAACGATTTAAAATGACTTTCACCAAGGTTTGCTAGTGTTTGGACTCGTTAACTGAGTATGATGAGGTGTTAGGTTTGTGTTTTTAACAAACATGAGTAACTAAGCTACAATGTTGCCAGGACTTTGACTATAATTTAATGACAAATATTACTTTTCTCACACGTTTTTAGTATTTGGTATTTAGTTTACTCCCTTATAGGCTAAATAATGGGCTATTTCTTGAAAAATCGGAACCAAGTGTTTCAGATCTATTTTATGCAAACAGGAAGTAAACAAATCAGTACAAATCTTTTAGGTGAACTGAATCAAACAAACTCTGTCCCAAAAAAAGAGTCATTTCACCCATTCTTACTGCCTTTCTCTTCTCAATGAGATTGCAAAGGAAAGGGGAAGCTAAGATAGAACAGAGTATGAGGGGTGGGCATGTAGACAGTATGTGGGCTCAGTGCACTCGAGACATGCCCCCGGTTCAAAACCTTAAAAGTTACAGTGTGTTGAGGGCCCCTGATTCAAAGCCTTAAAAGTTACAGTGTGCTGAGGGCCCCTGCTTCAAAGCCTTAAAAGTTACAGTGTGTTGAGGTATTTTTTGGGAAAAAGATATAATTGGCTGTATTTCATTATAAAGATTACACTAGACTAAAAGTTTTAAGGTTCCAATAAAGGAAAATTTTCTAAGTGAACAAGGAAGAAGAAATTTAACATTAGATTCACAGAGGTTGATGTTCTCAGTAAAATCAAACTGCATTTGTCTGGTTCTTGACCTACATTATTAAGATAACTTGCACCTTGTTACTCCAAAGAATTCAGTAGGCTGGAGAATGAGACAGCACAACCTCCACTGTATTACCCTTTACCCTTTTTCCAAACCATATTAAATTCTAGTACCAATCACTGAATGAGCAATGCTCATCACCTCACACCCTGGTTTGTATTACACATACAGGAAAGAAAAACCATAGGATTGTGTTAGTATAAACAGTAGCGGATGGATGAGAATTGAGAGAGACTTTAAAATGCAGCAGCATCAAAAGCAATGATACTCTGCAACTCCGCAGTGCTCTTCCTGGATTGTAACAGCTCCCTTCCGGCTCCCGTATCACAGGTACCCACTTCTAATTAAGGAGGCTGAAGACTACAACAAATGATCCAGGGGAAGTGGCACCGTAATACCACCAAGCATTTACAAACAGACCTGTAGCAAGACTGTTGCTAGGATTTTAAGATGTGCGGAGCTTTGGCCAGAGGCTAAATCTATCAGAGGGTTCTCAGACTGAGAGCATGGCTGTTAATACATCTCAGCTAAACAAATCAGTCAGGCCTGTTTGGAATTATGCAGGGCTTCCGCCCAGAACGCCCCAGGCTCGTGACACATCTGAACTGTAGTACCTTGACATTCATAGAAATTTTATTTGGTCTAACTCTTTACTTAAATATGTACCAATTACCGCACCAAAAAGATGCTTGAAAAAAACAGCAAACCAGAATTTGCTTGTGAAGAGACATTCCTGTTTGAGCAATGGAATAAGGCAGGGGAGGCCAGTCTTATCCAGAAAGGACCATGGCATATGCGACTTTTTTCCCCGCAACTTCCCGAGTTATATTATTAATTAAAGGACTGATTGGCGCAAGAGCTCTGACAGCTGGGTTTGAACAGCTGACCTAAAGAAAACCTGTGTACACACCAACCTGAGAACCCACATTCAGGTGACTCTTTCATTTCCCTACTGCAGTAGGCTATAATGAAATGTGTGTGTG
>JAODLD010000124.1:10486709-10498811 GCA_026781065.1 Mormyrops boulengeri
TAGTGAAGCTTAATTTATTGTTGAGTAACTGATAGCTTAGCTCACTACACTTTACAAGTAGCTTGCCCAACACTGATGAATACATTGTGTAATTGCTGCAGATTTGTCAGCTGCACATTCATGCTGTGAATTTCCTGCTGTGTTCTGTTAGATTCCGATTCGGTGATGGGAGTGGCCATTGAAGTTCAGGAAAGTCATTGTCATGCTCATGGGACCAGTTTGAAATGCTTTATGGCATGGCACATTATCCTGCTGGAAGTAGCCATTAGAGGATAGGTACACTGTGATCATAAAGGGACGCAAATGGTCAGCAAAAATATTCAGATACTAATCACTACTGTATGTTCAGAGACTTTTCTGCTCACCACTGTTGTAAAGAATGGTTATTTGAGTTATTGTAGCCTTTTTGTCTCCTCGAACCAGTCTAGTCATTTTCCTTTGACCTCTCTTGGCAACATGGCATTTTTGCCATCAGCTGGGGCCACTGGAGGATGACTGTTGGAGCCACTGGAGGATGACTGTTGGGGCCACTGGAGGATGACTGCTGGGTGCACTGGAAGATGGCTGCCTCGAATAGACAGTCATCTCAACACAGTCCCCCTTTTGGCAAATGTTCCAGAGTCTTCTTCAATAAGCCTTGTCCTTTTGGGGCTCTTGTCTGCACCTTCTGTGTCCTGTCACATGTGCCCTGTGGCAATACATATACAGAAGACCCCAGTAAACTAAACTGTGATCTATCAGCCAGACGTCTGTTTAGTTTAGCAGCAGGTCTCAAGGTTCTTGATCCCCCATATTCATCAGACAAACTCTGTCCTCAGAAGGATCCAGTTCAGTCAAGATCAACTGGGTTTCATTAATTGGTGTATCTGTAGGCACAAGACGATGATTGATTGTCACCATACGTCTAACATAACACAAACCCAGACTCATACCACTGCCCTTCTACCATTGTTAACAGAAAACTTCTCTTAATAGTGTGGGCAATCAACCCAACATTTGTTTAAAGATGAGAGCTTTTATGTAGTGGTGTTTTTTTTTCCAGTGATGTGAAGAAGAAGGAGCCCAACAACTCCATTTATTTGTTATTCCACTGGCATTGAATATAAACTGTGATGTAGTTAAAACCAAAAGCAACAATCATAGTTGCATGGCTTTCCTCTGAGTACACTGGTTCCCTCACATAGCCTGAAGATTCACATACAGTTAGGTGATTTAGTGTCTCTAAATAGCCCATGTGTGTTTGTGTGTAATTATGCACAGGTACCCCGTAACAGACTGGAATCTCCTCCATGATGTCATCCTGCTTTGTGTCCTATATGTTGCTTGGGCTGGGCTTCACCGATCCACCACATTCTCATGTAACCCTGTACTGGGTAAGTGGATGGAAGATGGGTGGATTGCAGTAAGATCCTTTTAATGCTGTTTTACCTAACCATCCCGCATTGATGGATCGTGATGTGGGACTGTCAAACTTTGGCAAGTTAACTGGCACATCACAAGTGGTTGTGTTTTTCCACATCTGCCTTTCCTTTTTATTTGTCAAACTTTTATTTTGTTCAATGGGACATAACAGACGACTAAATGAACAATATATGCAAAATAAACAGCACTAATATTTATATGTATAATTTATTCTAATACATTTTGAAATCAAAAGGGTGACAAAACATAATCAAAAGTCAGCATTTGTTTTTTTCTCTGCTGACGCATGAAATACATGAAACTGAAAACATTTAATATTTTAGAGCACCATCTACAGGACATCTTGAAAAATGTCAGAGCATCTTCAGACCATTTATTGAACATGAAGATCTGAATTTCATTCCAATAGCTGACGTACGTAAACGACGTGTTTTTGAATGATTTTTAACTTATATTTCAACAACTCTTTACGCCTGCTCTCGCCTGTTGTTGCCCGCCAATATACACCTATGCTCATTACTTTTGTTTTAAATTCTCAGTATATTTCAGTCCATAATGAAAATTATTGTATGGTACGGCAGCAGAAGCACTTCATATAAGACGTTACAATTTTTAGACATTACTGCCACCATAGAACATTATTAAATACACGTTTCCGGAAAACATAATAATAAAATAGTTTCCAAATATACAAATCTTCCCTATAATATCACTGTGAATTCTCTTATCTTTTTCATGGAGAATATATTTTGAGGCGCTGTGCCCCATACAGCATGTCTCCATATATTTCGTAGAAGACGTCGTCTTTTACACAGACAAAAACAATTTGTAATTGGTCAAACAAGAGGCAATGTATGTTTCGGCTTCCAAAGAGTCTCACGCACTCGTTGCAAAATTATCGCAGAACGATCCGAAGGAAAAATAAACGTTTCTTTTTTTATTTGTATACTTTGTTTTCTTGATGCCTTGCCAAGATTTCCTTGAAAAGCACTGGATCTTCGCTGGAATTCCTGTTTTTGTTTCCTCCCATCCACGGATTACAAAGGTGTTTTTGTGGTGGGAAAGCCTGGAAAATTCCCGTCGGTTCAACCAGTGATGGTGTATGAAAGAGCAATGATTAATTAATATTGTTGCCATGAATTATATTGGAGCGCACATATTTTTTGGCAACGCTTTTGTGGAGCCGTAGGGATCAAGACACAAGCAGAAACATTCACTAGTCTCAGCGGTCAGTCTCAGTCTATTCATCAAATCTGACTATTTTTTAAAAAATCTTACATAACAGCACTGTAATTCTCGCTGTGTCGGTTCCTGTGTCTTATGTTGACAAAACGTTTCTTCCTTTGACTTTGTTAATTGTTAATCTGAATCGTTTTCGCTGCCAAGAATGCAGAAAAAAGCTGATATCCTGAGTTTGTGAAATCTGAATATGGCAAAATATTAATTTGCAACTATGCGAGCTTTTCTTTATTACTTTTGACGAATCCATATCCCTTCAGCTCTCTTTTTTGATAAAAAACCACGAGGAAACAAATATAAAATATCCAAATACCAAAAAAGTGGTATTAGTGATAAATTATAAACAACAAAAAGGACAAAAAGAAAAGACAAACACCAGCTAAATTTAGCAACCTTCTGTAAGTCATGCAGTTATTTTTTATGATTGTTTACAACTTGTTGGGCTGTATAATTACTCTGATTTTCGCCCTTTGATTTGAGAAATGATTTTTTTTTTGTAAAAGCATTATACCTAATGTCAGTAGGTCAAAACAATATATAAATATTATTCATCAACCTACAAAATGGCAAATTACATTAGGCAATAAAAATACATTCAGAAACCCGTTCAACTCAAAATAGAATACAATTACGTTTTTTTCATTGATATAGAAATACAGCCTTTGATCTCTGTTTCCCTCTATATTGCATTTGAAAGTTAGTACTAATCTTACACATGTTTAGCAAACATGACAGTCAATGACAGTCAGGCTCCTTTACTCTCCCTTTTTCTCATGGCGGCTGACTGGGCGAGATTCGATCCCGTTCCTGCTAGCCAGTCCCAGTGGGAGAAGAACGGGGCAAAGTTGGTGTTGGGCTTCTGATGATGGGCGTCATGCTTGACGGAGCCCCCCCAAAGTCCGAAGGGCACTAGGTTATGCAACGACCAGGGGAAGTCATAACCACAGTGGTCGTCAGTAGAGATCCAGATGTTGAAGAGCATGAAGCCCCAAGTAGTCAGGCAATGGCACTGAAGCAGTAGGGGGTCCACTGTAGTCCAGAAGCCGACACTGAAGAGCTCCCAGGCGGAAAGGTACTGGGTGACCAGGCTGAAGGGCTCGTTGTACTGGTGATGAATGGCGTGGAAGGTCCGGTATAGCCAGCCGATCTTGTGGTGCAGGAGGTGCCACAGGTAGTATTGGAAGTCGAACAGAATGGTGCATCCCAGGATCCCCAGCAGAAACTCTGTGAGAGTTGGAGCTTCTTTGGGTAAGGGGATGGGGGGCCTCCAGAGCCACTGGCCCACCGCTGCTGGGAAGATGTAGATGAGGTGGTTATAGGTAGTGAGGCCCAGAGTCCTCCAAATATGCGTCCAGGTGACAGGCTTTTCCGGGTGGATCTTATATCTATTGATGCTGGGCCAGTGTGGCGCCAGGACATCCAAGACCGTGAATAGCGCCACCAGGAGGAGGTAAGTGGACACAGACAGGAGAACTGGGAAGAGAGGTGACCTCAGCGTGCTCTCATAGTTATTGTGGAGGTAGTCCCATATGGGCTGCAGCACAGAGGATTCAGGAAGTCCGAACGTCATATTGGCCACGTTAAAGGTCCCATAGTACCTGTTCCTCAGGCTTACAACAGTCATTTTAAAAGGTTTGCAAGTACTGCAGAAAACCGAAGAAAGTAAAAAGAGAGAAGTGGTTCACTTTCTTATTTGTTTTAAAGGCAAACTTGTTTCAAAGTTCCACGTAGCAGACTGGGCCAGAGATTTCTATTTATGTACTTCTAAGCACCACCTCCTTTTTTAAAGGAAATGAGAGCTTTCTCTGTGTGCCTTTGTGTCAATGTGGAGGCTTCGGCCAGCAGCAGCGACCCTGTCCCACCACCAGCCGATTCTGACCTAAATATGAGTGTTCCTGCAGTTTAGGAAATGCCATCACTTATTAACTTCGGAAAGATTACTTTCTGCATGATCAATAGGAAGAAATAAAAAAGCGCGCATTTCGGTCACTTTGAAATGATGTATTGGGTGCAGTGTGCCGTGCAAAATCCTTTTCTTAGGGTGGCTGTAGCCCAATGACTTGAATTTAAAGTGATAGCTGTGGTGAAGAATAGCGTGGACTAGTTCAAACTGCCCTTAGCTAGACAGATAGTTTTGAGACGCCGTCTGCTTCCCGAAAAATGATTTCTGTTATAACCTTTGTGGGCTGATCCATTGATCTCTACATCAGACACAGAACTTTCTTTTAAACCCTCATGATTATTATGTAATGTTCATTACATAAATTTATCTCTGAGCATGCACAACACTGAAAAAACTGACGCTGTGGGTGACTCCACACAAGTACTGTACACATGATTAAAATGCACTTTACCAGAGATCCACTATATTCAGTTTATTAATATCTCTAACTTATATTTTAAATTTCAGCAGATATTTACTAATGGTAATACATAATCCAGTCAGGGGCTGTAGTATGCATCTCTCTGTCATCGTCATTTAATTATCAGCTTGTCATACAAGTCTGATTAATACAAAGTAGCAGGCACCTGTTTTGATCCATATCAAATAAATTGAACATTTCATATTTTAAATCATTTTTAAAGCCATCTTTAAATGTGGTTCGAGAAATAACTGATGCAAACTGTAGAATAATTTTTCATTTACATATTTATATATTTCATAGAATTAAATTGATCATTATATAAAATAAGCAATGAGGCCAATCAGAACAATGAACAAAGGTCTATTTTTGTTGTAAGTAAAACAAACTGCATATGTATTTCCTAAGATTAATATTGTTTAGGGTGAGGAGGAGGAGGAACAGAGGATATTTTTAGCCGAAGGTTTTGTCAAATAATCTTGTAGATTATCACTGTCATAAATAAAACACAACAAAAAGGAAAAATTATGTGTAAAATTCAAGGCCAGTTTGGGGATTCTGTGGTGACCACAGTCCTAGCTGTGTATTTATATGTCATATATAATGAAAAAAAATCCTGAAACATTTAAGACACTTAACATTTATGTTACAGAGCTCTTCTACACAGATAATGCTAGTTCCATGTTTGTAATGCTGATAATGTATAGCTGGCCCTGTAGCCTCACACTCCAGTGTTGGTGTTTTTCGATTCCTGCCTCTGCTCCTTATGTGGCGATTGCATGTGCTTCTCGTACTGTGTGTTTCCACCAGCTACTCAGCTTTTCTCCTGCGGTCCAAAGACATGCATTTAGACTGACTGTGCTAATTGCCCATAGAATGTAAGCACCTGACAGTGGACTAACATCCCTAAGTATCCCCTGCCCCGTGTTTCTTAAGCTAATGTCCAGGAGCACAGGAAAGGACCTTTTGAAATAGCAGAAGCTGACATCGTTTAGCTTCACTGAGCTCATACTGAAGATGGTACTAAAGTATATGTGCTGACAGTTAGCTGCTGTTCCCTCTTTACAAGTGTATACTAACAAACTTAATGCTGCCCCCCCCCCCCGCTAACTTGATATTACCACATTCATTGAAAGCCTAATAAATACAACCTCTGGCAAGTCTCCTGGCAACAAGAACTGTTTGCAGAAGCAAACAGGGAGAATTTTTAGTTACATACATATTGTAAAGATTCTACAGACTGCATCTGCTAGCCTACATCAGATTTTGAAACGCACAGGAAATTTGGTTGGTTACCAGTCGCTAAATGCAATAGTAGCAGTTAGGGGTTTCATAAGAAATTTCAAAATTTCACAGGCTTTCTGCACAGGAAGTCATTCTTCATATTGCAACAAATAATTACATTGATTGATCTTTTCAGTGATGGCTCCAAAACTGATGCAGTAATAACAGCAAAACAGCTGGGTGGTTCTAATATGTATCACAACAAGACTTGAGCCAAATGCAGTCTGGGAAAAAAAATCATTTGATAAGAAGACAGGATTTGGTTAATAGAGGTAGCTGTCTGGACCAGAAAAGTTTAAACTAAAAGAGCACATTTCACAATGACACTATGGACTATACAGCTGGCAGCTAACCTCTGCGTCATGGGCAGTTAGACAGCAAAAATATTATCCCATAAACCCACAAACATGAAACGTGGATGTGACCACTTAAGATGTTGAAATGAGGCAAACTAACTTACAAAAAATCTAAGCAAAATGAGATAATGCTATACCAAAGACATGCTCCAGAGCTCCTTACAACCCATAGTCATCTCTAAATCCATTCAGCAGCCCCCACATATCCCCAGGAAAGGTAGTCACCCCAATTTGGTTGAGGACGAGGCTCAGCTATTGTATACTGTAGTACTGAACCTGAATTTCTCCATTATAATAATGGAGTAATAGCGTGAATCAATCCAAATAATAGTACTAACTGAGTAAAACAATAGGCAGAAAAGATCCCCAGCAGTGGTTCCTAGAACAGGTCTGGTCTGTGGACAAAAGGCTGGTTAAAATTGGCGTGGTAACAACATATGTCAACCCCAGCCTCCAGCACCATTCCTCTACCACCTGCTGGTTCAGAATGGTCAGTTATACATCTCCAGACATTTCCTAAGATAGACAGTTAATGCCAATTACCTGCATTAGCTGAAAACCTGTGGATTTGTAATCAATCCATTAAGTTTACCCTGTCAACCCAGCTTGGTTAGATGCCTGTATTAGATGACGGTGAGTTATTTATGGATGGAGTTATTTATGGTAGCATTTTATTGTGATTATTGTAAAATCCGTAGACGTGACATTCGTGTGGCACGTCTCGGTCGTTAATCTCTGGAAGTTTCCTCGTTAAGTAGCTGACCAAGAGTCAGAACAGCAAACTGTCAAACACATTTTTCGTAGAGTGAGCACATTTAATGTGCACAGCATGCGCTATGGCTGTCCTTTGCTGCAATTCTCACCCTCCCTATTGTCACCAGCTGTATTCATGTGCTAATGGGTCAGACGTAATAAATCATAAAGTCACTGTCAGACATTTGCCATGGACTTGAAAGGCTGGAATGTACCATTATAATTTTATTGACATGTTGGACACAAAATGAATTAAAAAAAATAGCAAAATAATAATTTTTTATTTTGTGAACAAGGAGTCTGCCAAATGACCTTTGCCTGGAGATTTTTTTTTTTCTGAAATTGTTTTCATTTTGTGTAATGCACAACTTTCGGACATAGCTGATATCAGTCGCCGACTCACTGCAATGCACTTCCCACTGTTTATTTGAAGATGGGGATGAATCCAGATGATCATTTTGAAAAGGAATTATAGAACTGGAAGTAGTTTCTGTTTGCACCAGAGCCATAAATATAGGTGAGTCATCAAACTATTAATTTGCATGACCAGAGTTTGGCACTCCTTGCATGCAAGCTGCCTTGTGATTTTCATATAAAACTAACATATCTAATACACATGCTAAAATGGTACATTTAACATGGAACAAGCATGAAAAGTGAAAAACAAAGTGAAAAGTGAAAAACAAAATGCAACGAAACAAAAATTTAAATTAAAAAAGCAAAAAGCTAAAATAGTCCAGTTTTAAAAGATGTCATAGATAGGCAGAATTATGGTGAAATAGTAATGAAATATAATGAGTAATAATGAATAATATCTTCTTACTACTCACATTACAACAGGCGGAAGTATACAGCTAAGCAACTGAGCTCAAAATCTGGTGATGGTGGCTTTTAAATATTGCCTGCAGACATCCTTTGGTTAAGCGTCTCTATTCCTTTTTCTTGCAATGGCTGATGACTTGAAGTTTCCAGAATTTGTACCACAGAGCCAATCCCAGTGGGAGAAGTAGGGCTGGAAGTGAGTGGTGGGACAGCGATGGTGAGCGTCGTGTTTCACAGACCCCCCCCACAGGCCAAAGGGGATCAGGTTCTGGAGTGACCAAGGGAAGTCGTAGCCACTGTGGGCATCCACAGAGATCCAGATGTTGAAGACCATGAAAGCAGTACTGGTAAGATGGTGGCAGTGAAGAAGGACCGGGTCAACTGTAGTCCAGAATCCTACACTAGCCAGTTCCCAAGCTGACATGTACTGGGTGACCCAACAGAAGGGCTTAGAGTATTCATGATGGATTGCGTGGAAGGTAACATACAGCCACTGTGATCTGTGGTGAGCCAAGTGCCAGAGGTAGTACTGGAAGTCAAACAAGAGGATACATCCCAGTATGCCAAGAATGAACTCCAGTGCGGTGGGTGCGCTTTCTTCCAAGGGTAGCAGTGGCCTCCAATACCATTGGGCGACTGATGCTGGGAAGACAAACACTAGATGATTGTATAGGGTGAGCATCACTGCCTTCAGGACCCCACTGAGCTTAATAGGCTGCTCTGGGTGTATTCTGTAGCGGTTCAATGCTGGAACCAATGTGCAAAGTCCATCCAGAGTCGTGTAGAAGAGACACGTAATAAAATATGTGGACACCGAGACCACAATGGGAAAAAGAGGTGAACGTAGCATTTCCTTGTGGTTTGTCCTCAAATAGTCCCAAATTAATTGGAGCAGTGGTTTTTCAGGTATCATCGTGACAATCTTCCCAGTCATTTCACTCACCCTGTGTTCCACAAGCTCCATTTAGCACAGTTTATCTTTCCTGCTCTAAATATGCAATGCTAGAGACAGGTTACTGATGATCAGGTTCCCAGGGGTGATGCTCAACTGCGAAGGTTTCTCACTTTTGAGTTGCTTTACTCCTTTTTTACCCTCATACCACTTCCTCTTGGAAAAGTTATGAAACGGCAGTTTTTAGCTGCTGCTTGAACATCACTGTCTTTAAACAAAAACGATAGCGGGGAAAGAAAAAAATGGACCTCGTTGCTTAAATTCATTGCAACATATTCATTCATTCAACTTCAACTGCTCTTTGTGGTTCAGGGCTGATAACTCCGATAAAAGACTTTTTTACCAGACATGTATACGCGTTCCACTGCCGACAGATAAACAAAAACAAGTCTGATGCTTTTCTTTCAATAATTAAATAATAATAATAATAATTATAATAATAATAATAATAATTGTGGTTTAAGTTGTTACGAGGAAATTATCCGGCACGATTACTTTCTGCTGACATGGAAATGGAGAGTGTGCGGGATATAACGCTTCGACACATTCGGAGTTTGAAATGAACGTGTCGGTGAGCAGAAGTGTTAAGTCCAATTGTATAATACAGTATAATAACACACAGCTCACCATCAATTACCAGTGGTTTTTGTGTACGTTGCAGATGTTCGTATCCGGCGTAATAAACATACATTCGCAATTTCTGCAAGTAGCCTACTTCAAATTATTATCGAAAGCAAATTTTGTTTTTATATAACATACGTCCGCATGACAAAAGAGAGTGACGCTTAACATACCCGATACACAACTTTTAATTATAAGGCAACTGCGCTGTCAATTTCATGTCACGAGTTAACTTATAAATGTGGTATGGTCTCATATCTAGCTATTGCCTAGGTATTCATTCATTCATATTTCCACCAATCAAAATTAAAGTAGGCATATTTTGAGTTAAGATTTTAAACAGTTGTCTCAGCACGAAGTTTATTTTTACAAGGCAAAATTAACTAAGTACCCCGACTGATTGTTTTTGAAAAATTTGTTTAAAAGGTTAGCGTTTGCCGTTTCCTGGGGCTACGTTTGTATTTTACGATACAGGAATAGACGGTAGGTGGCAGACAATCATTACCAAAAATGAAGAGAGCGAAGGTACAAAGATAAAGGAAAACAAAAAAGTTGAGCGCCAGAAGCAATGATAAGTAATCAATTAGGTGTACTGATAAGTCTGGGGGATTCTATAAGATCTTATTAAAATCATGACAGTTAGCATTCGTTTACCCGAAGAGCACATGCCTATCGCTGTCAGTTTATTTGGAGCTCAGAGCGAAAATATGTACATATTTGAAATATGCATGCTTGGGTATGTTTGTGCATTCATTACATTCACTACACTTGGGTCCTACACTGAGACGGGAGTTTCAGGACAGATCATCACAGTTCTTTTTAACAGATCTGTAAGTCATAAATTTGACTTACAGCTGTTTTTCGCGAGGTGGACTTCAATATGATTGTGGTGTCGGCGGCTGCTCTGACAGTGTCCTGCCTTCTACCCTACGGCTACTCAATCCTTCAGGCGACATAGGCGGCCACCTAGGGCGCCAACTTCTGAAGGGCCCCTGCTTAGCCAGCTGGGCATCCACTTGGGCTTCGACCTTGGGCTTCCTGCAACAATATAGCGAATAACTGGTTATCATTCACAAATGTATAACATACAAGGACAAAAGCAAACCTCGAAAAACATCACCGATTAAGAATAACATAAGCTGGCGTTCACCATCAGCCAATGCCATTAAGTAAATATAGACTGGAATCAATAAATGAACGATAGAAGGCGGATGAAATCATCATATCCCTCCCATTGTGGGAGTATTTTTATGGTTCTTCTATACAGGCAGATATTAGAACAGGTTCTCTAGCAAATATTTAGGCACATTTTTTGTATATGTAACACCTATGAGAAAAATGAATTCATAGCTCAAATCCAAAGTGAAAAATAATGATAAACAAGATCATGAGAAATGCAGAGTGAAGAAATTAGAGTGCTGCGCAGGGCACCGTCACATTCTGTAAGTCGAGGGGTGTGAAATGGGAATATGTCCATCCACCCACCCATTTTCTGTAACCACTTGTTCTATTCAGGGTTTCAGGGGTCCAGAGCCAATCCCAGAGGTTACAGGTGCAAGGCAGGGAACAACCCAGGATGAGGCAAGAATCTATCACAGGGTACAACGCACACCATTCACACCTACGGGCAATTTGGTCACTCTAATTAACCTCACATGTTTTTGGACTGCAGGGGGAAACTGGAGTATCCGGTGGAAAAGCCACAATGACACGGAGAAAACTTGCAAAATCGACACATATGGAGCCATGGGGGAGACTCAAACCCTGGTCCCAAAGATGTGTGGCCACCATGCCACCCCAGTGGGATAATATATGTTTAATGTTTGTTGAGTCTAACATCTTAATTTGTAATTCACAATGAGCAGATGCATTAGTAAACCTTGGAAAACATAAGCAGATATAATTTATTTTTGTTAAGAAATGTTTTTGTCCCTTTTCTTAAAAAGTGTTAATTAATATATTTCAATAACCATCTTATAGTTATAACTATATATCTTTTTCCAAAAAAAAAAAATCCTGTTCTCTACTAAGGGCCTGAAAATGCCTTTTCCAGTAATGCCTGAGGAAACGTTTCATCACTCTGGTGAAAGGAAAATGATTTCACAAGTGGGGGTGTTTTTGTATGTGTGTGTGTGTGTGGGAGGGGGGGGGAATGGAACACTAGTATCCCCTATAGTGAAGGGGAGTAATCCTGTTCCCCCAGCATGCCCCGCGCGCACAGCTGGTTCCGGGGGGGGGGGGGGGGGCGGGGGGGGGGGGGGGGGGGGGGGGGGGGGGGGGGGGGGGGGGG
>JAODLD010000124.1:10499455-10510174 GCA_026781065.1 Mormyrops boulengeri
AGCTTTTTCCTGCCCCCCCCCCCCCCCCCAGCCTGGTCATATTCAGTTCAGAAAATGAAGTGTCTTTCACACAGAGATGTCAGCATGCAGCCGAAAGGTGGTTATTATTGAGCGTGATGTGGGGCAGTGAGTCTGCACAGTATCGTGGCTGATGATGTGGTGCTCAGATGAATGAGGTACATGCCTCACACTAGAGATGCTGCAGTCTGACGGAGACACCCCCCCCTCTGGACCTCTAAGCCCATCTACCCCCAGAATTTCTGAAGGCTAGTTTCAGGTCAGTCTTGTTGTGAAATCTCCATAATAGTTTCAGGCCTAACCTGAATTTGTCAGTGACACGGTAAGATGGCCATCGAGCATGCTGGCATCGGCTCAGTCGGCCTTTGTGTGGCAGGGGAATTGTACATTCAAGGGACTTGCATTTCTCCTTAAGGCAGTCATGTGACATGTCACACTGATGATGTCTGACCACGCATCACCACAGTGTGTGGAAATAACTGACAGTGAACAACCCCAAACTAAGTGTGATATGAACAGGTCGGTTGAATCGTGTTTAGCTGAATAATAATGCAAATGTTAAAATAGTCACAAAAATTTGATACACCGCAAACCAAACATTTAATTTCACCAAGAAAGTGAATTTCAGCAATACAGCAAATCTGCAAATTCTTTAAATGTGAAAAACTTAAGAACAGTGGCCTTGGTGTCAGAATATTTTAGATTATCCAACACTTGTACTGTACTGTAAAGCTCTTGTCCATAATGTGTTTTGCAAAGTTTAAGTTAAAAATATTTAATAAATAACATAATACTCTCGTGGTATATTTGCATTAATTGTGGTGTAGAACAGCAGCTCGGTGGGTAGCTCTGCTACAGTATTCCGTCTGGGTTAGTGTCAGGCTTAGGATTAGTTTGTGTATTCTCCCCATGCTGTGTGGATTTCCTAATACAGGCCAAAGACGTACAGTTGGGCACCTCTAATCTGTCCGTCATGTGTACCTGCCTGTTTATGCACTTTGTGATGGACCGACATTCCCCAGTACTGTGCCTCTGCTTCCGCGAATGAGTTCCAGCACTACAAGTGGTGAGAAGATGGAAGGATGTATCCAATACGTACTTAAATGATTTTGCAAATACACCATAACCCTGTATAGGATAACCAGTTATGGAAGACGGATAGATCTATAAATAATAGAAGATAATATAAATATTAATGCTATTCCATATCGTTACATGAATGGTGCATAATTTGGAATGCTTATAATAAAGAAATATTCTTGTATATGAAAAGATAACCTCTATCTGCAAATTTTAACTGGCATAATGTATTGGTCTAATCCAGAGACTTCAATTCAACTGTGTAATTATACATATTGAATTATAATTTCCTGTCATACTAAACATAGCGAGCTAAAATGAAAAGATAAGAAGCCTCTGATGATTTCAGAGGGCTGAGGTGCACGCTTTGTTTTTCTTGCACTCATTAGCGTGCCTTGTTAAAACAGTATGGTTGGAGACTGTTGCCACAGGCCTTTTACCTGTGAAATTAATTAGCAGGAAGGGATGGAGGTGGCTGTTTTCATTCCCAAGGTGCCCCCCACAAATGAGCAGCGCTGCATCCTTCCGCACCGCAGACGTACCCGGACTCTCACCTGTTGAGTGCTGTTGCCGCTCTTCTCGGCCTTCCCGTTGGGCTTTCAGGTAACATGTCACTTCCCGGGCTTGCTCTTGGAGAACGATCCTTTCGATGTTTCTCTCATATCACTCTGTGCTTCAGGTGTATGTGTATGGTTTGAATTTGAAGGAAATGTGCCTTTTTCTTAGTTTAGTTATTTTAAAACAAAAAAATGTGTTTTAATCGTGTGCCCCAGTGGCTAATGCTAATTACTTCACAATGAGATTTCGGCTAATGTAACTATTTTTCCACACCTTTGCTCTGCAGGTTGCCTGTGCTTTTGATCCCTGATCACCATGCCAACCCAGCTGGAGAGCGCAATGGATGCGCTTATTACCGTCTTTTACAATTATTCCGGCAATGAAGGTGACAAATACAAGCTGAACAAGGGTGAGCTGAAGCAGCTATTAAACAGTGAGCTCACTGACTTTTTGACGGTAAGACCCTGCAATCGTTGTACGATATAAGTTCAAAATCTATTCATGAGTAAGAAGGGGGTATTTTTCGCCAGATCAATCTGTTTATAGTAATAAAACCATATTATTAATCTGGATGTATTTTTAAACAAACTAAAAATAACATACATTTTATAAGGCTCCACAGCCAAATCATAAAAGAGATAGTGACCACCAAGTACAATTCTAACCCGAACAGATGGAATCTGTAAGTAAACCTTAGTGAATATTTTTTATGCTGCAAATAATTTTTTAAGACGTGATTCTCATGACATCCAGAATAGATTGCTTGCATAAAAAACAAGGGAAATGTTTCCCATAGTATTCCATCTATTTAGTAAAATGTGAAATTCTGATCAATTACTTCAATATACATGAATGACAGGATTGTTTGTCATAGCTTTTTGCTAACTTAATTGTCCCAAATGACTTGCAAGGGGTACAAAGGGAGAATCTCAGCTGGCATTAAAATCTTTTGATCCACTTTTTAAAGCACTATGAACAAAAATAGCTTTGTAATTGTGACTGTTTTGCCTAAAGTGGTTTATTGTCATGGTAATGAACTGCCTATTTGATGGTGGGTAAGCTCTGAATTCAGATGAAAGTGCATCTTAGTATTATGTAAATGCGACAAGCCAGTGAACATGAATAGCGTACATAAACTCGGGGGTTATGATCAAGGCGATACAGACACCGGCATTCCCTGAGTATGTAAGTTGGTAAGGCAGCTGTACCGAGCCCCTTTGTTTTATTTTTCCGCCTGGTGCTTAGGAGTAAAATGTAATTCTATAACATATTTTAAAACAGAAAGTAGGCAATTAGAATGTGCGGGCATTATATAACTACAGCATAAGATTCCGGCGTTTGTTTTTAAGAAACCGACGCAGTTTATTTGTTGAATTATGCATGTCAGATAGATATGGGATTTTTCAAGCAACAGCTCCGCACCCCAGCTAAGAGCGCGGCGAGGACGTTGGAATGGGGGGCATGAATGATGATCCCATTCGCTTCCAGTGGCGGAAGTGCGAAGAAGTCTGCTCCAGATAGCGCGATAGCGGACAGCTAGGAAATGAATGGGGTGTGAGAGGCCAGATAAGCTCACCGTGTTTATCCGATGCTCCAGATGAGAGAACTGCCGCCACATCGCTGTAAGCGGCAAATTAGCTTTGCGCTGTAGTGCCTTCTAAATATAGGCACCTGTGATATCATTTTTTCCCCGCGTTCCTGTTTCCTGCTGCCTCTAACTTATTTGTGGCTCCCTGTGTGGAATATTTTGTACTGTAACTATACACTAAACCTCATCCCAGAATGTCGGTAATTACATCCACCAGACTGAATTTTTATGTAATAACCATGGAGTGATATTATATTTAATTATAGACACGTTCAAAGGAAAAGTAAATGAATCCAGCATCACTGTAGTGCATATTGTTACATTGTTGCTTGGTAACATCTCACTGCAAATGAGGAGTGAAAAGTAACTAAGATTAATGTGGACGATCGGCTTGTCTGATGGCATCGTGTCCACGCATCGTTGACCACAGGCATCAGATGGGCACTCATGTCGGGGCACAGTTTGCTTTCTCAACAATATGTTGTGGGTGATTCATAGGGGGTGAGTTGGGCATGACTAGCTATGGGGGTGAGTCACTGATGAGCCATGCACACGTCGCCTTGTGCTTCTCTCTGAGCCCCCCCTCGGAGAAAAAGATATTGAAAGGACAGAGCTGAGCACATCAATTTACGCTACATCAAATTAAACAGAAAGCGCGGACTTTCTCATTATAGTGCACCAACATGGCGGTTCAGCATTTGGGAATGAATTAACAGATGTGGTTTTCAGTGCCATGACTCTCAGACCGTATGTCATGTGTCATTCCTGCTCTGGGGTGTAGGAACTGGGGGGGATGTGCCCCAGTTAATTGGCCTTCATTCACCCCTAAAGACCTTAAAAACTAACCCTAACTCTAATAAGTAAACCTTTGTATTTATATGACTGAGTCGTCCGCCCCCCCCCCCCCTCCCCAGTATGAAACTCTCTCCTATGCCCGTGCTCTCACTTAGAGGTTCTGGTGATATTCCTTCCTGCTAACTAATGTGATTCCCCTTCTCAGTCTCAAAAGGACCCCATGCTCGTGGAGAAAATCATGAGCGACCTGGACTCCAACCAAGACAACGAGGTGGACTTCAATGAGTTTGTGGTGTTGGTGGCTGCCCTGACGGTGGCCTGCAATGATTTCTTTCAAGAACAGCAGAAAAAGAAAGGAAAATAGAGAGTGAACTCATGTTTAGTAGTAATGTCCAGCAGTAGTCCAACATGATGGCATATGTTTGGTAATGTGATGTGACATGGTGTATCAATGTAGTCATGAGGGATGTAGAACAAACATGAACTTCAGCACACATACTGTATAATTGCTGGTTATACATGCTGGTTATAAATTATATGCAGAAGTAGCTAATTTTCATCTTTGTGGATTTAGTGATTTTTATGTTCATCACAAACATTGATTACAAAGGTGCATGCTGTATTTCAAATTCTTCTGACTGAATTGCATTTACTTGCTGTACCATTATGGAATATTTCCCATCCATCCCATTTTATTTTTCTTTAAAAAATACAAAATAAACAGCACACTAAACCAGGGAGCTGTGTCCCTAGAATATGTGGACCAAAACATACCATTTAAGTAATTAGTCAATAATGATGGTATAGCAGAAGAGGCATTTTCATTCATTTATAAATAAAGGATGACATAACTGTTAACTAAAGAAAATACTAGCATAATATACAATGACACCCACATATGAGAAGGTGCGGCTATGTTCAGCAATGTTTTAAAACGTAATTTGAAATACATATAATTGAAAATGATTGTGTGCCCCTAAGAGTTATATCAGGGGTCACCAACCATTTTGAAACTGAGAGCTACTTCACGGGTAGTGAGCCATACGAAGGACTACCAGTTTGAAACGCCCTCCTAAACGTCATGTATAATAAACATTTTTTAAATGCATTTTCATATCTATATAAATGCAAATGTGATTAAAGAAGAATAGTAACAGGATAAAATTTTATTTTAGATGCTCACTGGTGAGTTGTGCTATAGGTCCGCGGGCGACTCATGTGGTCCTTGGGGGCACCATGATGGTGACCCCTGAGTTATATAATACTGACAAATGTTTGTAACTCAGCACCTATCTGTATGCTAATCATAATGTAGTTCTCTCTCTCTACATTATCCTAAAATAACTATTTTAACAATAAACTATTTTGTGCGTGAAATATGTAACTGTGATTTCTCCACATAGGCATTTGGCTAAGGCAACATCCAGTGTGTTACTGAGCAACCTTAATGTTTGGTATTTTCTCTAGCCTTTTCACTGAAGACTTCTAGTTTGAGAATAAAGTCATATTGTGAGGTGATATGGGTAATGAAACAGGACTCCTTCAGAATGTTCTGTCGACTTTCTGGGTATTCAGGCTTCCCAATGGCATGTTCCATAAAGTAATTAGTTGACATGTATTGCTCAGCAAGGTTAAGTTTTCTGTAATATTGACAATTTTATTCACTGAATATTTTAGCCCAAGGGCAGCATGGTGGTGCAGTGGTTAGCACTGTCGCCTCACACCTCTCGGACCTTGGTTTAAGTTTCTGCCAAGGTTTCATGTGTGTGGATTTTGTATGTTCTCCCTGTGTAATTGTGGGGTTTTCTCTACATATTCCAGTTTCCCCCCCACAGTTCAAAAACATGCTGAGGTTGCTTGGACCTGCCAAATTGCCTGTGTGTGAGTGTGCCCTGCAATGGGAAGGAACCCCATCCTGGGTTGTGCCTGTAGCCTCCAGGATAGGCTCTGGACCCCCTGCAATCCTGAACAGAATAAGAAGTTTCAGAAAATGGATGGACAGATGGATAATTTAGCCGTAAGCTCATTGTGATATCAGACTTTGAAAACTATGAAAACCTGGCATTTCAGAATCACTCAGAGGGCAGAATAAAATAGATGAAATGGACTATTGCTTCTCTTCAAAATTATTCAAAATACATTAGTGCTGTCAAAATTAATCCTTGTGATTAATTTTAACGCTTTAAAATAATTTAACACAATTAGCACAATTAATGTAAACGACGTCATCGCACTGTGCATTATGCTGCAACCATGTAAACCATACAAATGATTGCAAAAGACCCTTTTCTGTATTGTTGTCATTCATGACCTACTACATTAAGATATTTGAAATATACAGCCTTTGTGATTATTATACATTAATTTCATGATTGATTTTACATTTAAATATGCATTATAACAAGCTTTAGTCTTAAGAAGAAATTAATTCATTGCAAAATGTGTGATTAATTCATTTTTTTAATCGATCGACAGCTCTAAAATATATTTAATGAGGATATTTATTTAATTGAAGTTCCGCTACCAGGTTACAAGTCCTTAATTTGGATCATGGGCGTCGTTAGGTCCGATCATTCGGGGCTATTGTGCTGAGTATGTTAAGCCTAGCCCGAGTATTTTAGCCCCTTCCTTCAAAAAAAAAAGTCGAGCCCCAGGTAAATGACTTAGCCCCTGATCTTTTCAATAGCTAGAGACGACCCCTGATTTTGATGTATGTCATTTATAATCCTTTATAAATGTTTGCCATTCACCATAACAAGGCTACACTTTTCTTTTTGAAGGAATAAAAATCAAACTTTTTAGTAATTTACAGCTGATTAACATAAACCAAGTAACGCAAAAACATGGCAGATAAGCCTAGTTTTAGAAAACTAAAAAATTACATAATGTTAAATTGTTTTGAAAACGTTAATTACAGAAGCTGTTGGCTCGCTCCGTCTTACATAGGCCTACATTGTTCTTGCTACAGTGATATTATAACACAATGTTTCCCAACCCGGACCTCGAGGACCCACAGATGGTCAACACTGGAGCTCTCTCCCTGCTCCCTGTCAGACAATCCACATTTTTACTCCAACCTGGAGCTAAAACGAGGACAGCCTGTGGGTCCTTGAGGACCGGATTGAGAAACACTGTTATAAGACAACCCCAGTCAAACCAGAACCTCTTACTCTACTCACAGGTTCCAGTATTTGAATAATCACTGGCTCCTTGTCAGATAAATTGTATTCAAGAAGCGTAAAAAACATTATGTCACCTAGCCAGAGCATTTTTGTTAGATTTGCCAAATGATAATATAACACAAAAAACACCTGATAAATCGGGTGAATCTACATTTATTTGCTTTAGAATTTATATGGTCATGTGATAATGGTTTTCCCATAAAATGGCATTACTTCTTTTCCAATAATTAAAATTTTATATAAACTACTGATCTATTTCTTTGATTGATGATATCATAGAAAATTCCCAAAATACAACTGGTCTGGTTATTATCTATTTTGAGAACTATGACAATAATGCTCAATGTGGAACTGCTTGGAGTACGATTATTGTGAAGAAATTTAATTGTTATTACAAACATTAACAATTTTCAGTAACTGCTTATCCTGACCAACAATTGACAATTATGCTACCCCAATGTGTGACAATGGCATTAATTTTATGCAGTTACTTCAAAGTTTAACAGATTTGGAATCGTACAATATCACATGACAAAGACTTCAAATAGGAAAATTTTCAAAGTAATAAAGATTTAGACTGTTTGGATGGCTCCTTAAAAATGTCATTGAACTAACTTGACATGTCTGCTCTGACGTCATTTTGTAAGGTCTACAGATATACAAACAGAAAGTGACAGATGGAAAACTAAGCCCAGAGCAGTAGGCGCTCTCTACAGGCATATTCTAATCATGCTAAACATGTTTTATTTTTTTTACCTCCCCTTAGTGTGCCCTTGATGTCATCTTAGCTGGATATATGTATGACAAGTCCTCTATTCATGCATGCAATGTGTTATGCAGTGCTATATTTTCAAATGAGATATTATTTGAATATCTTGGTACAGTCTTATTATTGAGTGGTAAAAAATTCTTCAGTGTAACTGGAATAGTTTTTTTAAGTTTAGGATTAACAAATTGTCTGAATTCTTTTAATATTCTAGACTTCAATGGGAACAAAAAGCTCCAATTGTATGTTAAAAATTGAGGATCATGGAGACTACAGCTTATTTGATATAAACACATTACAGTGATTTGGGGCTGAGGTTTATATATTTATTAAACTGAGTAGCTATTTAGAGAATAACATTGCTTTTAGTTAAACTTTACAGTCAGATATTTAAAAAAAAAATCTGGTCAGTTAAATTTTCTGCTTTCAATGACGAACAAAGAAACTGATAAGGACCAATAGGGAAACTGCTCTTTACATCTCATTGTCCATGAAACTTCATTTTGTTTGCATTATGTAAGCAGGTTGCTTAGATGACTCACGTGACAATTCCCATTATTTCTGCTTTACACAAATCACATCTGACTGTAATTTGCTGTTCGTTTCAGAAGTCTGCACACCTGGCACAGTGCACAAGCACAGTTACCTTCTAAGGTTTGGTCTTGTGATGATGCAGTCATTGATGTCACTGGCTGCCCCCTGACAGAAAATGGAATGTGAATTAGAACACAGTAATTATCAATCACTACCCTATGGAATATGAACAGCAAATGTGACTCAATAACTGTATTGTATTTTACATCATTTGATAATAGTTGTGATCATTTGTGTCATATTTCTATTTAATATTTTTCTTGATAACACTGTTATTGTATCCTTGGCTTTTGTCTTCTTTTAATCAATGCTGAAAGACGATTCTATTTCGATATGGATCTGAATTTTACTGGGAAAAGATTGATGCACCTTAATACCTCTGAATTATAGCATTGTGCTGTTTGTGTGTACGCACGAAAAATAGTGAAAATCTTTTTGGACTAATGTGGGAAACAAATATAACTGTCACTCCTATCTTTTTAAAGCTTTTAGAAAAGCTACAAAAATAATAGGCAAGATGTAAGATAACAGGGATATCTTACTGACAGATTCGATATCATCTTGGAGAGCTCCATCCAGGTATTGTGGTAGGAACTGTGGTTTGGCTAGAGCTGTATGTGTTTTGTGTATGTGATGCACTGGCGATCAAGAACGGAAATACCACAGACAGTGCTGGGCAGGGGGGTGCCTAACGATGAGCCAGTGTGTACTACAAGTAGCACTCCATCGCCTCCTCTTATCTCGAGGCACACAAGGAAGATGGATGCTGGAGCAGGCCAAAGAGGTGAAGGAATTAAGGAGTCATCAATATCCCCCACAAAAACGTCTTTTAAATGTTCTTTTATGCTCCAATACCATATTACAGGCATACCTTCTACAAATTCTTTAAAACACCATCACTGCGAAACGTTTAAAAAGTACTTCTGCCGCCTTATCTACAGTGTGACTTTTTGTTCTTAGCGTCATTCTGTGCGTCATACCTTCCCTGTGCCTCTACCATTAATCAGGAGCAATATCTTGGCAGGGACACTGATCTCCAGTGACTGGTAATCTGCTTAATATTAGCGAGAGTTCATACAGTTATTATTGTAACAGAAGGCTAATCTGCCTCTTCGAGTAAGAAACGAAAATTAGTTTTTGAGAAATTTGGAAATGTCTATGCCTTTGTGGGCACACATGTATGAGAGAATAAAATATTTTTCACCATCTGGGAACAAACATTTTCATAATATAATTAGTGTAATTGCATTATCCTGTACATGTTTAAATTCCTAATGATGAAAGCCTGTAATGGAAATTTGACCAAAAGTGCTAAAATACCAGGCAGGTTCATGCCATCATAACCTATTGGACTGGGCATGCCATTGATTTAATATAGTAATGCCAAAATATCCCCAGCTGAAGTTTTCTCCAACATCAAAAGGAAGCATTTGAGAACATTTAATTTTGTCTTCTTCTTGAAAGCATGGTGCAGAACCTTCTATGAGACAGTGCCCTAAAAAACAATTTATTGCAGGATGAACTGCTTTCTTAAAGCTCTGAATGGAAAGAAGCTTTGCTTCCAAATATAGTGACGTCAAGTGCCGTTAAATTTTCACACCTCTGAGGGTTCCACCGTGGACAGATGGGAGATCGTCATGGCTTCCTCTTACAAACAACACGTGACCTTCAATTTTCCAGACCAGCCCGGAATCAGTCACACGAGGGATTACCTTGAAGGATGGCAGCATTCTCAAACCTGTGAAGTGATTAGATTGGATACCAAAGCCAAGACAGTTTGTAAAGCATTATGCTGGAATTAGCTGGTTTGGCCTGGATCAGTAACTCTTACAGGGAATCACACTGGGATTCTCATGGTCATTACGCAACCCAAACTTTTGTGCTTTTCTGTCCAAACTGAATTTTTGATACCATACTAAATCCATCTGATGTTCTCAGGAGTACATATATGCTTTGAATAAAATTTTAATTTGTGACTTTTTAAAAAGAAATTACGCACAGCTGACTATACTGAATTTAGACTTTTAGACAAAACTCTAAGTCAATATACACTCACCTAAAGGATTATTAGGAACATCTGTTCAATTTCTCATTAATGCAATTATCTAAGCAACCAATCACATGGCAGTTGCTTCAAT
>JAODLD010000124.1:10520393-10542377 GCA_026781065.1 Mormyrops boulengeri
ACCAGCTGGCACGGCTGGCTTGCAAATATCTTGCACTCCTGCAATCATTGTTCCATGTGAGAGACTGTTCTCAGTTGGAGGCAACATTGTAAATAAGAAGCGGTCAGCTCTCCTCTCGGACAATGTCAACAAGTTAGTTTGTCTTAGCAACTGGCTGAAAGAGGAGTAGCAGGGCCACATTAATGTGGATAAATGTTTAGAGGGAGTTTTTTGTTAACATGAATGTTCAAGACGTTCAATACACATGTTAAGTGCATATATATTCCCTTTTTTCTTGAGTCTGTTTGCTCATGCAAAATGAAATGCGATTAATGTAGATTAAAAATGAATGATATTTAATCGTGAATAATCTAAATTAATCCATAGCAGCCTTGTGATTAATCTGAATAAAAAATTTTATCTTTTGACAGCACTAGTTATCAGTGAAATTTTCTAAAGTGTATGTGAAAACAGGCTGACCTTGTGTTCTGACCTGAAACTTCACTGGTCTGTGTGTGTGTGTGTGTCTCATAGTAGAGCAAGATGCAATAAGCAAAGATCAAAATTTCATTGTACTTGCTTCCTGTGCAATGACAATAAAGGTATTCTATTCTAAGCCTTCTAAGAGAACATCGGTAAGGTGCTTGAAATTGTATCACATTTCAGGTATCACATACATGTGGACCTACTGGGAGATTTCAATGCTCACATGGGGAACAATGGAGATACCTGGAGCAGCATCATTGGGAAGAATGGACTACCAGGTCAAAAATTGAGCCATGATTTATTATTGAACTATAGAATAAGTCATGGATTGTTCATAATAAACATCATGTTCACATAGAAGGATGTTCATAAACGTTCGTAGTATCAGAGCACCCTAGGTCAAAGGTCAATGATCAGCTTTATAGTCGTATTATCTGACCTGAGACCGTGTACTGAGAGTGTACAGACTCAATCATTGCAGAGACTCCAAAGAGTTCTAGCCAGAAGCCAGCCGCGCCTGTTATGAAAGTAAACTTAGAACTTCTGATGGGGAATGCTGTCAAGCTGTCAAGCTGAAGATAGTGTCCGTTGGGGCAATGCTTGAATGGAGGTATTTTGAGAAGGTATTTTCTGAGCTGGAAGGTACAAACAGGTCAGAAAGGCTATAGCAAAGGCAGCTGCAAAGACGAAACCTTGGGCATGGAAGAACTGAGACTGAGGATATTGTCAAGTGGTTATAAGAACATTTTGAGGACCTCCTTAACCTGGTGGCTATGCCGCGAGGATTAGAACTTCCAGTGGGAACTCAAAATAGATTCACTGCTCCCTTTAAATTGAGATGAGTCAGCCAATGCCTATTAGCTAACGTAATCTTGCCACCTGGATGTCTTCCAAGGGAACAGTTCCAGGTGTATCCCACTGGGCAGAGACTCTGGGGAAGACCTGCGACAAGCTGGAGGGATTGTGTTTCCAAGATGGTTTGGGATCAATAAGGGATCCCACAGAATGAACTTGAGTCTATGGCCATGGAATAAGATGCTAGGTCTGACCTAACCTGCTCAGCATGCTGCCACTGCGAACATCTACAGGAAAACACTAGAAAAATGATGATGATGATGATGACTCATGATGAGGAATCGTCATCAGGTTTGGCTTCTTGATGTGGTTATTTCTGTCTCCACTCCATTCTCTTGTTTTTGCTACCTGTGAGTATCAAGGTCCCCTTGGACTGCATCACATTGGCCATCAAAGATCTAACCATATCAAGGTGCGCATGTCACTTCTTCAACACCAGTGTTATTTTTGATGGTACTTCAGTACAATTAGAAAAATATTAGGGGTAAGAGAAGGTTGTCATTTAACTGTATCAGCATAATTAGATTGGCAGCAATATAAAATTATTTCAAGGGGTTTAAATTTAAATGAAACAAGAGTTACCAAGTGGTAAGTGCAAATAAGCCCAGAGGAGGCAGAAGCTGTGAGGTAATTCTGTTCAGGAGATCTACATTATCTGCAGCAAAAAAAAACCCAATAGCACTTCACTGTGTGAGAGGTGAGCTTGAAAGGTTTTTATTGGAATAATGCAAAACAAAGTTCTGAGAATTCTATATAGTAACAGGGGTTTTGAAACAGGACTTTGTGCAGAGCCCAGAATTGCATAGATTACAGCTGCAGCAAGTCATAATCATTATCTTAGACGTCTTTCATTTTTAATATTCAGGAAACATGTTCTCTACTACTTGCGTGAGTGTGACATGGTCCGGCGAGCCATCAGGGTATACCTTTCAAGCTGCTTGTGGTGTTCCTTTGATCTCTGCTCCTTGGGATAGGCTCTAGGCGCATTACCAGCTCAGTGCTTATGGAAAATGCCTCTATATTATGGTTCCTTAAACTTGTTTTTTTGTATGCAATGCTATAAAATGAGGCAGAACTTTCTGAGTGACAGGTGGCTTCCAGCTATAGAGTTCACGCAATCTATGAATATTAAGGCAGGAAACACTGCCATTTCAAACCAGTCACTTAACGATGTGCTTGATGTAGATGATAAGCTCTGTGCAGGTGTTCCAGGCCTTTTCTCTGTAATGAAACAGCGTGGCTCAGCATGCCGGCAATTACCATTTAAATAAGGGAAGTCTCGCTGCTGAAAGCAGGAATGTGGGGAATCGCCCCGTTTTACTGAAACGCTAGCTGATCTTTCTACGACATGCGTCATGTATCCAACCTTTAATTAGACATTCTTCATCTTGCGGCATGTAATTTTTCTATTAAAAACACACAAAGAGACCACACTTTGGTTTTAATTTTTTGCTGACGGTTTTACTGACAGTTTTTAATTTTTACTGGCAGTTTATGTGAAAACAACATAATGGTGATCCTCTTTCTTTTTTTTGTATGAGTTTTAGTTCAAAATATTATGGGAGAAGGACATTTTATGTTAAGCTGCTGTATATGTGTGCTGTCAGACTACTATTGGATAAACACACATATGCATAAGTTTACGTAGATAACATAAATACGTTTTTTTTCTTCTGGTTTAAGGATAACAATAGTGTGTATCATTTCTTATTTATTATAAGTAATTTACCAGTTATCCAGCCTTAAAAATGGCCCTGCCAACATTTTACACAAAAATGTCTTGACTATTACAACAGCAGGATGTGACCCTCGCCTGTCTGAGTTTGTATGGCTTAAGTTGTCAGTGCAATTAGATGGCATGGTGATGTGGAGGAGATATTTCTGTCTCTCACAGCCACACAAAAAACATTAACACTGCTTTACCTCCCATTTAATAGAAGTGCAAGTACGAAACATGGTGAATAGATCAGTCATGCTAAATCCCACACTGAGCGGATGTTGCCTTTGCACAAAAGCTGCTAATTCCGCTTATTAAGGTTCACATTTGTCATCAGCGTGACTTCCTGACATGCCTCTCTTTCCTTTATCATCACTTTCAGTTATGGCAGAGATAATGCAAATCTTTCGATGTACCACTATCATCACAATTAAGCAATACACGGCGAAGTATTTTGAATCACTACAATTTCCAGTAAATTTCTTTTGTACTTTCTGTAATATACTGTAGAGTAAATATATTTAGTTTCTTTTTTATGTAATTTAGGGTGCACTCTATTTTATATCATTCCTTATTATTTAAATATCATTCATTTCAAAATTCAATTTCATTAAAACACTTTATTTCAGCTAAAAATGTAATTATTTGAATGCATTAACTGAAAGACTTTAAGTTAAAACATTATTAAGTACAAAATTCAATTCATTTATAGTGCCTTTATGCTCATGTTATATGGTATCATTTAAATTATTTTATTTTTCCTGAGCAGTCACTTTATGGAATTATAAGCTTCAGAGAATGCATTGTCATGCATTTCAGTTTTATTAAAAACGTTTGGTACAATAAGTAAACATAATTAACAGTGTACACACTGCGATTGTTTTGATGGGAATTCGTATGTTTCTTGAATTGTGATTTTTATAGACTACACCTTACAAAAGAAACAGAACATTGAAAATTCTATATAAAGATTTTGAAGTATATCATTTATGCAAGTTCCTTTAATAAATATTCTGGATGACTTCATTATATACTTATATATCATATAATAAAATGTCAAATAATGTTATAATGCAGACAGAACCAAAATAATATTTTATTGAGCCTACATCGGATAATTTACATAGCAGAAAAAGAAAGCCAATGAAATAAGTAACAGCAATAAATAAATATGTTTCTCAACATAATTTTGTATCCCCACTTCAGTCACATTGTTATTTGGTGTTCAGAGAATCTCCTTGGTAAGCCAAAAAAATAATTATTCCATATCACAGAAGTCCTCCAGATTGTTTCCTCTGAGCTTCTCAAGTTCCTGTTGATGCAGAAGACGGTACTGAAAAGTGACACGGTTGACGAATTTCCCGCTGGACACCATTCTCACCACAGTGTTATCGCATCCAATCTTCATTTGAGCTAAATAAAAATGAAGACAGGGGAAGCCATAAAGCAGTTTTTAAACTCTGGTAAGAATATTTTTTTTCTTTCCAGTATTAAAATTGAAGGCATTTATCTAGCATTCCTTCCACAGACTGGAACTTAATGTACTAAATAAATGAAAACAATGAAGAAACATTGAGGAACGAGGAAGTGGTTTAATTGTAAGGATTAATAACCTCACAAAAAGCTTTTGTACTAAAAAGCCTTTCTGAGAAAGCCAAAAGGTTAAGGATCGGAACACCTGTTGAGGTTTCGTCATATAAGTGCTGTGCACCTGCTCGTGAGAGATTACACTCACCGGGCCCACTGAAGGAGTAGCAGAGATCAGCCACAGGAACCATTTTGGAGGTATCCATGCCGTTCCCCCTGAGAAGCTCCACAAAGTCCCCGGCTCCCGCACACCCCCAGGAAGACCTCTGAAATGGCATACCCAAAAGGCATTGCAGTAATCAAGGGTGTAGATTTGGGTATGGATGGTAGGGACATGTCGCTACCAATATTGTGGGAGTACCGTGTGATTTTAGGCGGTTTGGGGGGTTGGGGCCGATTTGGTCCCTACTGCTGTGAACAAAGGCGGTTGTGGGCAGTGGTGGCTTAATGGTTAGGGGAGCGCCTTTGTAATTGAAAGATTACAGGTTTGAATCCCTGATCAGCAAGGCACTACTGAGGTATTCTGAGCAAGATACTGCTCCCTGGGTGCTGAATTAGCTGCCCCCTGCTATGTCACACATGGGTTAAAGGTGGAGAACACATTCCGTTATTGTGTGCTGTGGTGTGTCAACAATGACAACTAATTAAAAGACTCTGATTTTTAAAACAAACCCACACCATTGTGAACTCCTTAACAAGCACAAGGGTACGCACCATCTTTAACAATGATACAACATTATCAAAGTCATTTGAAATAAAAGAGTTAAATTTAAGAAAGACAAATGAAAACATATTTATTTCCTATGATAGGACAACTGTTTACAGAAAATGGAAAAAGATATAAATGTCAAAGGGGAAATGTTTAGGATGGGAAATCTTTAGGATAGTTCCTGTGCGGCCGCATGGAGGACACTCAATGTTTCTCCATCAGGACAGTTTGATAGGTTTGATCCTTTCTATGGAAAAAACAAGCTACAAGATGCTGAGTCTAAAGTGCATTCGAGCCACAGCAATGAATGCCCTCACCTTCAGAGAGACGTCATTTAGGTGTCCCAGGCTAAGCTCAGCTATCTGGATCTCGACGGGGTATATGATGGAGAAGCTACAGTTCTTGTGTTGCTGGGGAATCACCATTGTGAAGCTGCCCTCTGGGGTCTGGGAAATAACATTGCAAGCTGTGGGAAAGCAGGCACACAGGAAAATGTTAATTTTAATACCAAGGTATGCAAGCTGAATTTGTGGAATAAAGAAGCATTGCTTTGTCTTTTGAAGTTAGGAGGGTATGTATATCTCAAAATATCTTCTGGGTAAATCCTCAGATTTTTTTTACTGAAAGATTAACTTAAGTGTATCATCACTGCTTATTTTTATCATGACATCATGCAACAATATTATTCCAAGGCACCACCATAGTTATTATTATTGTTACTCACTTAATATGAAAAATTCTAAATCAACTTTTTAAATGTTCTCTAATTACAAACTAAGAAAGGTGGAAAGAAAAACCTTTTGCATAAAATAGTGTCAAACAGATACGCAAAGAAAAATGCATTAGACTGTAAAGGAAAGTCGTTTGACTTAAAATATTTTAGGGGATTTATTAAGAAGAAGCTTACAGGGCTTTCAGTTTCCTAAAAAGAAGTTTACACTGGGCCCTTTTGTTACACCTTCGGCTTAAGGTCAGTGTACTCCGTATGTTGATAGCAGATACCCCCTAGGCACACTCACGAAAGGGGTTGAGGAGTTTGGTCACCGTAATGGTGAATCCGCTCCCAGCGCTGTGTATGCGGAAGAAGATCATGGCCACATTCTGAGAGGAGCGGATCTCACTCCGGGAGGAGCCTGTTGTGCAGTAGTCCACGTAGCGCTCATAGAGAGGGTAAGGGTGGTCTTGGGAACTGGGAAACTTCTCTCCTTTAAGGACCCAGCCATCAAATATCTGCATGGAGGATATACTGGATGAGGATAAACTGATGGGTAAACTTACTGAACTTGCTGCATTATAAGTCAAAGTCAATTTTTTTTATTTGTCACGTGCAGTCATACTTGTACAATACACACTTGTACAACTGCAAATTTTGGCAGGTTCACAGACCGTGCTACATAAAATTAGAATTTGAAACTATACAGAATATAAAAAATATACTAAACATAAAATCTAAAAGTATCAAGAAAAAAACATAAAACAAAAATGATCACAATACTTAGTGCGTTATTGGGTGCAAATATGCAAGGTGTTCGTTGTGCAGTAAAGCGTGACAAAATGTACAGTACATTATGAGTAAAATCATTACAGAAGAAAGAATGAAAGAAAGAAAGAAATGTACTTTATTTGCATTGTTGAATTGTTAGGTGAGTTGCTTAGCATACAGATTACGTGTGCTGAGTCCAGGAGGTTCACTAAAGGATTACCCGGTGTTCAGGCTTCTTTCTGCAGGTCTGGGATTAACAAGCTATAGTAGGAGGTTACGGGGAAAGCGGACAGAGAAACCACGGCAAGCAAGGGCAAGCGGCCATGTCACGGCTACCTTTATGAAATCCCCACCCGCACAGTCAATGTTGGCGGCGTCATACTGGATGTTGATCAGCTCATTGGGCTCGCCGATGAAGAAGGCAGCGCAGCTGAGCTGCGGCCGGTCGGCCATGAAAGTGAACTTCCCCTCCACGACCAGCATGTCCAGGCATCCTAACACAGGGAACAGTGAACACTCGTTACACTACACTGTACATGCAACTCAATGAACGGGCCAAGGAAAATTATACATTTCACTTTTTGGGGTTGCTTAGTATTTTGACTGTACAACCGTTTGACTGTAATTTGAAAAGCAAATTATTATAATACATTTTACATATATATGAAAAGGTCAGCGTGAAGAAGGTGGTGCTCAAAAATGGTTTAAAAATGTGGATGTTATTAAGTGTTTTAAGAGTAATGTAGCTGAATATATAATATTCAAATGCTTTTAGTCTATGTCTTACAAAATACAGCAAAAAGTATTTAATTTCTCTTGCTTTCAACAAACCCAAAAGCGACAATATTTTAAACAGAGTCCTTGTATGAGCGTGCATGCGCTCTGAAACAAATATCCCTGATACTTTTCATTAGATTCAAGTATGAACAAAAACAAGTCTTTCAAGTCTGTTAATCTGAGTGGACCAGGCGGGCATGTAATTCAACTGGCCTACAGTCTCCATATCAGCAACTTCTCCTTGCCTCATATAATTGTGAAAGTATCGGTATGTATATGATGACTAGAACTGTATATCCATCTGCGCTGGTCCTGTATCGAGCGTCCTTTAAAAAGTCACTCGTAGTCAAGCTCTTAATGGAGCAAGGACCCGATGAGTAAAATATATTAGAATATAACGTAAAACATCTTGCACAATATTTATTGCTTAGACCTACTTACGTAAAGGTCGACGGTACGCAAATTCGTCAGACAATTCCCTTTTGAGTTCCGAGTTCAGTAGAGATAATACTCGTTCTGGAGTAATCTCGTGCTCCTGAGAGTATACATAGTAAACAAGCACTGAAAGTAATTTAGTTTAAAGATTAATAATTCAGCCCACATTATCAATGACACCTTCATGCCGATAAACGAATCCCACAATCTGAGCATGAAATCAACAGCGAAGGAAGGCGAATTTAATGCAGTACAACGCAGTGTACTTCCTTCCTTACATACAAATATGTATTTCATGTTTGTATATATATACATATACATATAGGAGTATGTATATATGTGAATGAACATATATACATTTGAAATTCGTATGTATGGAAGGAACAATTATATCAATAAACATACGTAAAAATAAAGTTTACTGGGGGAAAAGAATGTTGCAAGATTTCACACAAATAAGAGCACCTTAGCAGTCTTACCTCCAGGTATCGACTCTGTCCCTTGAGAACATACAAGCTCAGCAGGAGAAAACATAAGTGTACTCTGAAAGTCACAGACATTGCACCTCTCATGATTGCAGTGGACGGACGAAAAGTAGGGATCCTGCAAGCAGAACGCCCCTTTTATACAATCCGGGTTGCAGTTATTAAACGCGTTCCTTGTAAAGATCTAATGATAAACACTACAGTCACCATAGGCTAACCATTATAAATTGCGTGCTTGTGACGACAGCATGGTAGAAACTACGGTTCGACAAACTGTCACACAGGCGGGGGCTACTTTACGACCTGACAGATGCCGTAAGGCTTAAGCCTCGGTACTTAGCTTCCTCCGCAACTCAAATCTTCTTCGGAATGATTAGAAGTGACTGTACGTAGCAAACGCGTCGCACGGAGATCATGCATAATCATTTGTAGCGGTCCCTGGTCTCTGAACTATTCGCGATTTTGGAGTGCTTCGAAAAGTACTCTTTAACGCAGAAGAGGTACACTATAAAAATTACACTGATAAAATCCATGATCTTTGTTGGATACATGTCTGTATCTAGGTAATATGAACAGCGGACTATGGCATAAACTATGTGAAACAGTGTTCATAATTTATAATTAATATCGCGACCAAATTGTGTGTGTTTTTTTTCTTGAAAATGTAGTGTTTTTCCAGAAAGTAATTTCACCATTGTTTGGATTTTAAAGCCTTCTATTTTTAAGTCAATCGATTCCTTGCATGCTCCAGACCACGACCGTTAATGGTATTGCATTTTCTTTTGGCTAATCATGGTCGACACAGCAATCGCCTGAGCGACGTTTGGCACCATATATATTAGTTAAGGATTGCCTTTTCTATCTAATTTTACGAATATTTAATTCACTAAAAGTTTCTTTCTTATTCACATGTTGACAAGTAAAATGAAAGCTACAATTTTACCCGTAACTAGTGTTATTTAAAATTTTTATATTTATACAAAATGATGTATTTGCCGTTTACCATTAAAATTGAATAGTATGTTGTGTTTTCAATGGAAATTATGCAAACGATTATTGTAGAAGCTACGAATAATTTCCTTAAATAATCAGTCCATTAGATCTTTGCTTTGCAGAGCTGACTAAATCCTGCAGTGCTTTCTGGAGTTATCCTGCGTTTACGATGGAACGTCATTACTAACAAGTGCGGCGCTTGCTTAAAAAATGCTTTAGGGAATTAGATTCCTGCTATTAAACAATTGCTCAGTCTTTTAGACTTCAGCCATCAGATGTGTTCTCGCCTATTTTCTCAAACGCATTTTTTTTATTCTGTTGTTTTTCAGTAAAAATACGCATTTACTCTAACAACAGCTCCCGGGTGTATATGTGTATCCAAATTATCTTACAAAAAAACAGTGGACATTCACTGAATCCAGTAAAGGACAGTGGGTCTTTATGTTTTCATATGCATTTTAGTTGTCATATTATGTGCTTGAAGATGAGGAAAGAAAGGAGTAATTTAAAATTGGTCATATAATATGCTGGTAAAGTTATTCCATTTCATATTTTGCTCAGTATTGCAGTATTGCTCAAAATACATTGACGCTAACCTTATTCGGAATAATGCAGACTAAGATCATAATATATGGCTACATAAGATGCCAAATTTAGGTTCAAGTCATCACATAAGAAAAACATCAATCAACAATTACTCAAGTACTTGAACTACAAATACAGTGTGCTATTTGAAGTACAGTGAACTATTTATATGATGTGGCTAAACAAGTTATAAACATTTTAAAATGGTTTGTGCAAGATAAGACAAGAAAGTCATTTAAAAAGTACACAAATATGAAAGAACGAAGCAGATTGATGGAACATAGCTTAAAATTTTAAGGCAGCTTTGGGGTATGAAAGAGATAAAACACTGGTTATGAAGAACCTTGAAAACAAGCCAAGACTTCACTTTTATACACAAGAGATAAGGACGAATATAACAGATTGTGCAGGTGGAAAAGTCACATTCTACATTAGAACGTTTACGGACAAAGCACTTCACCCCAGACCCGTTAAGGCACAGCTCAGATGAATATGTTGTGCACGATGGGGGACATTCCACTGGGAGAATGCATTCCAATGCTCCTGATGATATTGTAATCCTGTTAGTATTTTACTGTGTTTTTGTTTTTGATGGCGCAATAACGTTCTTTCCCCTCTTACTATATAATCACCCGATTCTAGTAAACATCTGGAAAGTGTCAGAAATGGAGAGCTGGGTTTCTTTTCCCTCAACCACCACGCCATTATTCTGGCATTGTGGCTTCCATGGGTCTCAGACCACTGCTGTGCGTCCAGTTTGAAAGGGACTTGAGAAACCGCTGAGGGCATCGTGTGGAACGTGCAGAACCAGAAGATGGGGTCACTCAGGAGAAACTTGCATGATTCAAGGGTCATTTCTGTTGTGCCAAATAGCCCATCCCTCCCCCCATAATCTCCCTTTTATTACTTAATGGAAAAACACATTGCTGGTTTCGTCACTGTTTGCAGCAAGATACCCGAGGGACGCATTTGCCAAAATTCCATTGTCCCTTCAGGATGCTTGGCAAACATTCTGTCTTGAAAGACGTCAGCTCTTTTTCTCTTTGACATGTTAAACCAGCATGGGGGAGAAAGCTGGCTTTTGAGCCAGATTGTTGAACTGGACTTTCTGCATCGCTGCACATTTCATTGACTGGTGTAGCATTACCATGGAACTGAGATGTTGAAATAAGGTTATGCTCTCTTCTGCTAATGATCCCTTGAAGCCAAGGTTTAGTGTTTATTTGTGATGCCACTGCATCCCCAAGGGATTTCACAAGCTGTGCTCCCTCCAGATTCGTTCATTCAATGAACACACCCTTTGTGAGTACATGTTGAAAAATACAACTATAACTTAAGTTAAAAAGGGCTGCTCCCTCTGCTTATAGCTGCAGGATTTCTCATTATCTTTAGAAAAAGATGCAAAACATACATCTTCACACTGCAAGTCTTCAGCAAACTCCTGACTGCATCCTCACTGCTTTCAAGAGGCGGCTCTCCTTATCATTTTTTCCTGTAAGGATGTGTGTGTGTTGGCCTTGATGATCTATGACATCATTGTATATCAGATTGTGTCCTAAAGCTCTTTTGTTGATGCGTTGTATTTTATAACGCTATAGCATTTTAACATTTTTTGTTTCATAACGCAGCGTGATGAAAAGGCAATCCTCAATGTGGGTACAGACAATACAATAAAAGAGTCCTATAATCAGGGATAACTAAAGGTACAAAACAAGGATCCAAACAGATACAAGAAGATATAATTGACAAGATATTCACAAAAGAAACCAGGGCCCATGAACACAAAATGTCCAACAAGGTGAGGCTTGTGGAGTTGCTTGGTTCGGAGGTGTCCGCTTAGCCCATTTAGCCATGCGGCAGCCCAGAGAGCAGGGGAACATACTAGGACCTATGAAGAGTTCTAAACCTAAGGAAACAACTACAGGAACACAGAACGGGATGCTCAGTGACACTAGCTGGCCAAACAGGGAAATGACAGACAGGACAGGGCAGAGCGGAGACCAGTCCTGACACCCCAAATAAATAAATGTGAATAAAGAGTCTCAGTTTATTACAGATGCCCAGTGTAGCTGCCACCTATGAGGGACAGACCTCAAGGGCAACATCTGAATCTGAACCTGTAGCTGTAATTAGCCATAGCCCTTGTAGCGCATTGTCACATGACCCAAAGCTGATCTATTTGGCTACAAGCATGTCAGAGGACTGCAGTCCCTGCCTACATAACATTTAGGTAGGAGTGAGGTGCGCCACAGTCTAATACAGTGAAAATATAAGTGAAAGAAACAAAATGCATACAAGAATTATGGGTAACACTTGACTTAATGCCATGTTTTTAGTAATTTATAAACACATTCATAATACATTATAATGTATTCATAAAGCATTATAAAATGTCTATAAAAATGTATGGGCATAACACATTATAGCCATATTTGTAATGCATTATGACAGCCTTATGAAGCTCCCACCTATAATGCACTATAAATACCTTTTTAGAGCAGTACAAAGCTTTCTTAATGCCAATACCTACATATAATGCATTATAAAGTTATCTATAGTATTATAGATAAGAGCTTTATGATGCATTCATAATGCTTAATACACATGACTGTAATGTATGCCTTTTCATATATATTTATAGGCATGTTTGTAATGCTTCACGATTGCATTATTATTTCTTATGCATGTGTTTATACGGTACTAAAAACATGGCCTTAAGTAAAGTGTTGCGAATTATGAGAGAAGACAGCAACCATTGAGCTCTTGTATTAGTTATTTTGTAAGACAAGACAGCTGTGTAACAAATGAATATTAACTGCTTTTTAAGTCATGCAGTCAGGTGAAATGGCATTTTTACCTTAGCGGTAGTGTGCAATTGTGTGTGTGAGTGAGTGAGTGAGTGAGGATGCGTATGTAGTATGATGGGGCAGAAGGACCAGATGAGACACGCAGAATGCAAAACCCTTACTAAAGTGTGTGGGAGAAATAGGGGTGCGTGGGGTGTGGTGATAAAGAAGTAGGGAATGCTGGATGTGCAGGGTGTTTCCTGTGGAGAGGGACGAGGCAGAAGACGCCAGTAGGTACTGTGATACTCCGGAGAGATAGCACGCTCTGTCTCCCTGCTGCTGCTATTTTTGCCAAGCCCTGGATGTTCCTAGTGCTTTCTTATGCCTTCCGAGGCAGCACCTTTGTTAGATGAGTTCCCCTGCTGTGGTATAACCGTTCCTCCTGTGTCTTGTCTCTTACGGTAGCTCTCCTAAGATGATCGCTGTTCCTGAATGTGATGCTGAGCCAGAGAGGTCGGCTCTTTGCCACTCCCACAGAGGCAAGTGGACAGCGGTTGTGTCTATACCGTACCCCTGCCTTGTGCCTTATGTGGTCTGGGACACCCTCCGCCCCCCCCAAAAATCGCTTAAATGGTGAATGGATGGATGGATGGATGGAAAATACTACACCTCCACATGAAAGAAGAATGTCCATCTCAGCAAGCTGATTAAAACCTGGGGGGCGGAGGGGGAATTAGTAAGTTATTACTCCCGATGAGCTGAGCACTATGTTTTCAAACATAACAACATAATGAGAACTGGTGGATGTGGGGGGGGATACATATTTGTTGTATTTGTTTGTATTAGCTCATATAAGGAAATTAAGCATTCTTCACAAGACGATACGAAATATAAAAAGCAATGAAAACATAATGACTTTATTATGCATTCTTGTTACTATCGGTCAAAAAGACACTGTAATACACAAACAAAAGCAGAGGCTCTGTGATGCTAATTGTCAATTTGGAATTAACATAATCATTTAACAATTCAGCCGCATGGTAACTGCATTCCCAGATAAACATGATTTGTTTTTTGATCTGTACTATTTTATTGTCACACCCACACCAGACCAGCCGCCACCGCACCCAGTATCTCCTGAACAACCTCCAGGCCTTATCCTCGTGCATCCCTGTATCCCTGTTTTTTCCAGTGCCGAACAAAATGATGATTTGGGAAATAGAGATTTACTGGCTATTAAACTTGCTTTGGAAGAATGGAGATGCTGGTTAGAGGGAGCTACTCACCCTTTTCTGGTGTTATCAGGTCATCATAACATTGAATATATCAAGAGGTAAAAACATCTTAACTGGGCTTGTTGGGCTTTCTCCTTTACAAGATGCCACGTCACAGTCACTTTCCAACCCAGTTCCATGAAAGCTGAGGCCATGTCCCAATTGTATGACCCCCTCATATCACACCACATCATCCCCATTCAAACAGTCAGACGGAATGCCTTCATCAGGTCAGTTCCTACGACAATATTGCTCCCCCGATCAAGTGAACTGGAGTCGTTTTGTCATGTGGACTGAATACACACAAAATGCACTATATCATACTTCCCATTGCAGTGTGTCCTAGGTGACCAACCTCCATTGTTCCCCTTGGAGATGGAGCAGTGTGACGTTCCTGCTATAAATGCCTGATCCAAGCGGAGTGCACAGGTACGGGAGAAGGCGCACACCCAGTTAAGGTGGGCTGAGATAACCTAGAAACATTCTGCGGACCGACGCCTTTCCATGCAGGCCAACATGTAAGGCTGTCAGCGAGAGACATCAATCTGCGGATGTGGATGGGGGCCTTTCAAAGTGCTATGACATGTAAACCCTGTTACTTACCGGCTACAACTTCCCGGTCACTACCGTGTTTCACCTACCTTTCATGTGTCATTATTGAAGCTTTTTTTCTTCAGTGCACCTTCAGCTTCTACCGCAGACTCATCAAGCCCACCTCTGCCACTGGATGTCGCCGGAGACCCGGCCTACTCAGCTCATGCTCTCCTAGACCCATGGTACTGCAAGGGATTCTTGGAATACCGGCGGATTGGGAGGGCTGTGGCCAAGAATAGCAGTCATGGGTACTGGTGTGATATTCTGCATCCCTCGTCAACTGAAGATTTCCATCATATGCACCCAGACCGCCCTGTTCCTTGTCCTTGTGATCGCCTGCCTCGCCAGTCATCTCGTGCTTCAGGAGCTACCCGTGGAGGAGGAGGGCGGGGGGTACTGTCACGCCCATGCCAGACCAACCGCAACCACAGCTAGCTTCTCCTGAACAACCCTGCCTACAGCAATTTATTTAAACTGGCTGTTCCATGCACTCACTCAGTGTGAAGTATTGAGTGTTTTGCACCATACCGAGTCTTTTGGATGATTGTGTTTGTATTTGCATGCATGACCTATAGTCTTGACATTCCAGATTTTCAGTCCTTGCCCTTATCTCTCTGGCTTCGGTTGTTTCATTGATCGCCTCTGTGTTACTTATCTTCAACCTGTCCCTTTATTTTGCTCCTTGGATTCTGTTATTGGATTTGTTCGCTTACCTGCCTTCCCAGTGTTAACCCAGCCTTCCACTCTGCACTTGGATCCTCTCTGTTTACTCATTACATTTATTTACAAGATGAGGCTTTCACACTGATGCGGAGTGCTATCGTACTGCAATTATGAGGGGCATAGCAGTTAAGCTGGTGGACTTGGAGATAGATGTCACGCCCCGCATGCCTCTTTCCCCTGTGTTCCCTGTGGTGTGGCGCTAACGAGCCACACCTCTACCTGGTTTAATCCTGCCTCTTGTTTCAGCCCTCATGTGGATGATCCCCAGGTGCCTCTCATCTGCTCCCTCATCTGTGGTGTATATAGTGCCTCCTCGTCCTGAGCTCCCCAGTCTGGTCATTGTATTGATGCGTGTGTGATCTTGCTGCCTGCCTGTGCTACCCCTCCGGTTACCCTGCGCCCTGTGTCCCCCCCCCCGAACGCTTTCCCCGACACCTGCCTTCGCCTCCTTCCTTCCCGAGTTGTGACAATACAATTACACATTGGAATTAGAATTACGTGTTACAGTTACGGTAGGATTTATTTCATTAAATTTTTCTTATGATTGGTAATCTTACAAAAATCAATGAATGCATTATTTGTATGGATGAATAGTACTCTTATTTTTTTAAAAAAAAAAAACTGGTTTAGGTATATTATGGTACAGTAAGGGAAATATAGGACATTATTTGCAATTCAGTGTGAAACAGCTATCAGGTGCACAGCACATTTTAAAAAATCTGATTCTGTTTTTCTGTATTGCAGGATGAAAGTTTATCTTGCAGCTCCCACCCTTTTACATTCCTGTTAATGCAGGCCAGATGTAAATTCCAGTCTTTCAAAATGGCAATGAAGATTTCTTATTTCTGCAGGTCAGATGCATTAAATGTATCATTATTCTTCATTTTAGTCCAAAACTTTGTGCATAATGGTAATGGAATGTGACCTAAATTCAAAACTGATTGAAATGGTTCCAAGAGTTGCTGAATGCTTCTATAATTTGTATGTTGCCCCCCTTCAGTGCTGTATAATTTATTTCCTTGTTTAATTCATCCATTTAATTGTGTAAACTAAATTCTGTTGCAATGACGCAAACTGAAGACTTAAGTGGCAGTCTCAAATAAAAATCAGGCGTTCAATGCTCAGAATTCCACTCCCACAGGAAGAGTAAACAATCAGGTCCTTGTATTAATAATTTAGCTGGTTTCAATGCGAGTTGGTTTGAACGCAAATGGGGTCCCACTGGGTTTTTTATGTGATGACTTCACCTCGGATAAACATTTGTAACCCGAAGATATCGGAGTGTGCCATTTGGGGCACATGATGACAATCACAATGTGTGACTATGGTAACCAGTATTTCAAATGAATAATTATGTACTCTGCGGGTATAGTAAGTCTTTTTCTGCATAGTTCAAAATAAATCATTACAGGTTTATATGATAACAGTTGATTCAGAAAATTATTCATCCACCTCAATGTAATTAAACCATAGTTAATAGTTATAACTGTATCTTCTGCTTTTGTAGATAACGATTACAGCTGTCATTAGCAGTGCTGTCTGATAACCCTTTTGTTCAAAAGGTTTGGACCTCAGCAGGAGAGGGAATGGTAAGGGACCTGATAGCAAGTCCAGTTCACAGTAATGTGTGTGATTTGGGGAGGGTTAAAATGTGATCTTTCCAGTTTGTGATTGTTACAATGCCAAAGGCATGTTATGTTGCATATGAATATTGAACCTACAGTAAAGAGTTAAGGCACAGCAGAAATCTCTGTTCTCATCATATCATATAGTCAAAACCAGATCTAACTCGATTAACTCCCTGCCTGTTGGTTTCAGCTGCAGTGTGGTGAACATTCAAAAGTACAGACTCCATTGGAAGAAGCATCCAGAAAGCGCCCGAAAAATGTCGGAGGCAGTAAACTTCTGAAAAGAAACATGCTGAGAACATAAAAGTGTCATATACCAATAATGCAAATTAAACCTTTCTATTAAAAATCAAATCAAAATGAAAAGCAACACAGACGACCAGTAAAACCTACATTGCATTAACTCTAAGGACGGTGAGAGGCTGTCTCTCTGGGAAATACCAAGCCAGCCCTAAGGCATACCAATAGCAGTGTAAACAGTTGTCCTTTGCAGACTTCCAATGGCTGTTACAAGGTCAGTTATGTTGCAAGCATCTATCAGAATAATTGTTCAAGACATACATCTCAGATTGCCCTGGGCTGCTGTCAATTATGCACGCCTTGACAGCATGCAATACATCATGATCCCACTTGTTTTAATCGCATTTTTTATTTTTTTTATAAATAAATGCGTGGAGCTCTCCTGCCAGATTATTCTGTGAATGGGGACTTTTTTCATGTTGTTATTAGAAATCAGAACTAGGAACTAAATCATTTTAAGGATACTGTAATTAAACATTACATGTATTTTCTCTCTTGTGTTATCTATAACATATGGAAAACCCTCAACATCTTGGGTTAGTTTGAAAAATGTTGCTTTTAAGCTGAAAACCCAAGGTTTTGCAGCCACATTTGCATTTGAATTTTATTGTAAGCAGTCGGAGTAGTATTGTGAAGATTCTTTCAATATGCAGCTACAGTCTCTGTTTCATCCATATATGGAAACCAAGAAAACAGATTATATTTTAAGACATCAAATTTGCAACTACTGCCTGCATAATAACTTTTCGCATGTTGTTGCATTCCCAGCTTACTGTGCTCTTCACATAATGCTGCTGAAGTTCTTTTTATTTAATTATTTGTGGTGACTGAAGGTCTTGTGACCTCACCAAAAAGCTGATTTGTGTTAGGTCACAGTGGATGAGTATCGGATCTTCTGGTCCTCTGGAACAAGTCATTAATTTTACAGGGGGGAGGGGGGCTTTTGCTAGCTACTTATGTGGCACATTACATTTGACGAAATTCTGAACAGCCACTATAGATAATGACTGAAATTAGTTTAATGACGTCAAATGGTTAATTAAGGAGACATCCGTTATTCACTAGAGAGGCTGTTCTATTCCTTAGCGGTGATATCAGGCAGGGACACAGGTAAGGCAATCATTCAGTTAATTTTCACCTTTTTGGCTACTAGGGAGCTGCAATCTGCTTGCCATTGTGAAAAAGCAAAGCAAATGAAACTATTGACTGTCATATTTTTTAAAATTCTACAATCTATTCATTGGTATTTTTAATGAAACAATGTAAAATTTATACATTGTATTTTACAGGACTAGGTGCAAATGATTATGTACAACCGTTCTGCAAAAATCCTGCAGAGAATTAATGTACATCTACAACTGCATGCTGGCAAATAAATTCAAAATTCCATCATTTGGATTTTTTTCTCTTTGTCTTTTTTCAAGATTCCTGCTATAGCCTATAGAATGATTTTCCTTTTAGTGTAGGTCTAGAAACATTACATCTAGGCATCAATCAATCAATTGATGTCTACAAATGGGCAAATAGATAAATATTTGTACTAATAGATTCCACTGTTGAGACATTCACTAAATACTTAGGGGAACCATGCATCATGTACAGTAGCTCGTTAGTCAGCACAGTACCCTCCCACCCCCAGGTTGTGAGTTCAGTCCTTACCTCTAGCTCAGTTATGAGAGCTTGCACACAATCCCATGTTTCTGTCGGTTCCCTCCTACAATTAAAAAAAAAACATGCAAGCCATCCATTTTGTACCCATTATCCAGGGTTGGGTCACGAGGGCAGCAGTCTAAACAGGGATGCCCAGACCTCCCTCCCGCCAGCCACCTCCACCGGGGGAACACCGGGGCATTCCCAGGCCAGCCAAGAGATATAATCTCTCCAATGTGTCCTGGGTCTGCCCTGGGACTTCCTGCCAGTTGGACAAGCCCAAAACACGTCCACAGGGAGGTGTCCAGGAGACATCCAAGATAGATGCCCAAACCACCTCAATTGGCTCTTTTCGATGTGGAGCAGCAATGGCTCTACTTTGAGCTTCTCCTGAATGTCCAAGCTCCTCACCCTACCTCTAAGGCTGAGCCCAGCCACCCTGTGAAGGAAACAAGTTTCTGCCTCTTGTATTCACAATCTAATTCCTTCAGTCACTACCCAGAACTGGTGACCACAGGTGAGGGTAGGAACGTAGTTCGACTGATAAATCGAAAGTTTTGCTTTCCGGCTCAGCTCTCACTTTACCATCTGTTACCTGAACAGTAGAACATCCACGTAACTGCTGATGCTACACCAATCCCCCTGCAGATCTCCCGATCCTGAAGTCACTGAACTGTACCCTATCCAGCCCTTGGCTAAGACAGTCCAATAACATCTAGAGACTTCAGGAACCCTGGGAGAATATCATCCATCCCCGGAGCATTACCACCGAAGAGTTTTTTGACTACTTCAGTGACCCTTCAGCCCTAGTGATGGGCAAGTTCTCCTCAGAGTCCTCCCATCTACTTCCATCAGGGAAGGCATGTTGGTGGGGTTCAGGAGGTCCTCAGAATTCTGGAGGTCCTCCTGAGTATATCCCCATTTGAGGTCAACAGCATTCTATGCCTGGTGTAAATAGCATGACTAAAGCCCTGCTTCCTGAGATACCAGAATGTTTTATGGGTCGAACTCATTTTCCATGGCCTCTACAAACTTTACCCACACCTGAGTTTTTGCTTCGGCAATTGCTGAAGTCACATTCTGCTTAGCCTGCTGGTACCTGTCAGCTGCTTCAGGAGTAGCACAAGCTAACCAAGCTCAGAAGGCCTCTTTCTTTGGCCTGAGAGCTCCCTTTACCTCTGTTGTCCACGACCAGATTCGGGGATTGCCAGGGCAGCAGGCACCAATAACCTTACAGCCACAGTTTCACTCAGCTGCCTCAGCAATGGAGGCCTGGAACATTGCCAATTCAGGCTCAATGTCCCCAGCCTCTCTTGGGATCTGAGATCAGTTCTGTGTGAATTGAAGATCTCCTGGACAGGAGCCTCTGCCAGGTGATCCCAATACACCCTCACTGTGAGTTTGAGTCTACCAGGTCTACCTGACATTTCCCTCCACCTTCTGACCCAATTTACCACCAGGTGGTGAGCAGTTCATAGCTCAGCTCCTCTATTCACCTTAGTGTCCAAAGCATCGCTCATTATCAAAATTACGAAATCAGTCATTAAGGTGGTCTGGTGCCAGGTATACTTATGAACACCCGAACATGGTGTCCATTATAGACAAACTGTGGTTAGCACAGAAGTCCAATAACAAAGCATTGCTTGGGTTCAGATTGGGAATTCCTCCCAATCACACCCTTCCATGTTCCAGGGTCATTACCCACGTGAAGGTTAAAGTTCCCATCAACCCATCCAAAGCCTGTGTGACTGTGTGACTGTTTCCATCACTCCGTCCAAAGAAGTCTGAATACTCTGAACTAGTGTTCGGTGCATAAGCACATACAATACTCTGAGCCTGTACCCTGATTCTAACAGAGGCAGCCCTCTTGAATGTACTGCTGCTGAACTGGGAGGCTAATAGAATACCGACACCTGCCCGGCACCTTTGACCAAGGGCAACACCAGATTGAAATGGAGTCCAGCCTTGTCCAGCATATAGATTGTGGTCTTTGTTCACAGATGGAGTGGCATCCTTTCCAGGATGTCCTCTGTTTTGTGCTTCCTGACATTGGTTCACAGTTCACTATAACCTTGGTCCAAATAATGGAAAATATAAGTAGAGACACTCTTCAATAAATGACCTACCTGTTTAACAGTCGCCTAATCGGTTAAGGTTGTCATAGCTGAGATTAAGGTTTTTCCCATAGTAAGTAAGTAAGTAAGTAGAAATTTATTGTCATCCCAACAATACACAATAAATATACAGTGAGACGAAATATCGTTCTCCATGACCATATGTGCAACATAAAACACAACAACACACAAGACAGATCACTATGAGGGTGAGAGGGGTAATAATTTACACTATACTGTTACTATCTGGCTCGAGATCGTAACAAAAAAAAGAAAAAAAAAATCCAAGGGATGACACGGGACCCAAGATTATCACCTAATTAAAGAATTTAATGAAAATAACAAAATATATATAGTACATGATCAGCAGCGTAAACAGTGCATGCCAGCCATGTTAATGTGTGTAAAATAAATACAGAAAAAGAACGTCAAACACGAAGCAAAAACCCCAACAAAAACAAAACAAATGGCAACGTGCAACAGGCGCCTGAGCACGAGCAACCTTTTCCCAAAGCCTGGCCATTTTATTAAAAAAAAAGAGCAATCAACTACAGCCTTAACGAGCATCAGGTGTAACCAGCTTGCAGGTGTAACAGTCCACGCTCGAAATCGTCACAACACCTATATACATATATTCATCTAAATGAACATAGAACAGAGAAGAACAGAGAAGACTAGGACTGAATAGAAAGACAAAGCAATGACATGGAGCTTATACGTTAAGTATGAAGACAGTAATAAAGTGACCAAGTTATATTGTGCAAATTAAGGCAAGTTGTGCAAGAATGCAATACGTGTGTAAAAGTCCAGGTATGCATAGATGT
>JAODLD010000124.1:10557767-10569338 GCA_026781065.1 Mormyrops boulengeri
AGGTTCTCCCCAAACGAGCTTGATGGGCCGAATGGCCTCCTCTCGTTTGTAAATTTCTTATGTTCTTATGTTCTAGGCTCTCCATGACCAATATGAAGATAAATGGTTTGAAGATGATGGATGGATGGATGGATGGGTTGATTGATTAATTGATGTGTCAATTAGTGTAACATTGGACAGTTTAGTATAGGGGAACAACAGCAAGTTGTGAATGCCTAATATAAACAGACAGAAGAACCTTTATAGATGTATATATTACTAATACATTTTAATGGAGACAGAAGGCTCATGTTGTGCTTTATGCTGCCTGGTCCATTTGAGGTTGCATATTTTTTAAGTTTTTTAGTTTAGTTTTTCTTAAATATAAACATACAGTCGGAACCATATGAATAAAAGCAATCATGAAAACAATAAGTTCTGACCAGTAGGTAATCCGTTTTTTTTTTCTTTCAATTTAGCGTCTTAAACATATTTTTCAGTTAAAATATTCTTTATGCATCTTGGGATATGTTCTGAAAAAAAGTAATGTAATGATATTTGGTAGGGGTTGCCTGGCGCCCAGAGACATTGCTCGTTTGGCATTAGTTATGGAAACTGAAACAAGGTTGCATATGCATTTGGATATTTTTTAACGCTATATATTCTTTAAATAGACATATACCTTTATCTATTTAACAATTTTTCTATTTAATACTTATTTCTGTATTTGTTTGTTTATTTGTCACACCTGTTGAAAAGGTTTTTTATATTATATTTTCTCCGACGCGTTGGCGTCCTGTCATGCGTTATTCCCTGTTTTGCGCCCAGATAAGAATCGGACACCGCCACCTTCTATGGCATGAAGCGGTACACTGGGTACAGATAATGGACGGACGGACGGATTAATGGATGAATGTTAGTTACACTTGGTATTCAGATTCGGTTGCGTATTATCTAGGCGCCCAGAGTATTGCGTCATCAGTAATAGCAGTTAGGGTTTTTGGAAAAATGGCGGCTTCAATAGAAGCGGAGTGTAAACATCGCACCATTACTAACAGTAACTCTCTTCGTTATAAAACGAAACATGTACATGTGTATGTTAAGAATACGAGGTAGTTACGATATGTTTATTTTTAATTTTCAGGTTAATTAGTCGGGCGGAACTTTTTGGAAGTATGGAGGTTGGCTGCCACAACGGTGAGGCTAAATAAAGACTGGTCGGTAGCTTCACGCCAAGGGAGATCTCTCTGTCTGTATAGTAGTCCGCTTAAGTTAATTTCGATTTGTTTCCTGAAGCAGTTTTAATATCCGAAGTGCGTATCTGTACATCTAGCTAGATATGATATTTTTAAATGGTGAATGAAGTTACCTACACTTCCTCCTTAGCTGCATGTCTGGTTACTTGATGTTTCCTCTCTTTATATCACGCTATCCTGAATTTTTCGTTCTCTAGTAAAGTATCGCCTAGCTGATTCATTGGATTTATTATATGGATTTTCTTCACGAAACATTACATGAATGTTCTAACCTATGCCAAAACATATACTCAATGTACGTAGTTGGTCTCGGCAGTTAAAAGAGCCAGGTTTAAAACTAGAAAAATATGTTTCAAGGCGTCCACTCTTTTGATCCAATGGTCTGAAATATTGGCCACATAAATGTTTGAGTAGTTAGTAAGTGTATCTCTCTGGTTTGTTTATTTGTTTGCTTTTTTGTTTACTTCCGCGTTATAATAATTGAGAATAGAGCTGCTATGCTTTCTCAGCCATATCTGACTGGCAGCTGAATTCCCATGATTACATGAAATTAGTATAAAATTAGTAATTCTTTCATTAGATTGACTTATATGTAAACTCTTACATTAGGTGAAAAGATGGCAACAAATGGGGATGATGGATCAGAGTCAGAGTTGACAGAGCTCCGAGCGAAAGTGAAGGCACTGAAGAAGAAACTGAAAACTTGTAAAAGTGAGTTGCACAGGTTACAGAAGAAACTCAGCAAGACAGAACATCAGCACAAGAACACAGAACGATACAACGAAGACTTAAGAAAGCAGGTACTGCCTTTTAAACACATGTGGTTTTAGACAATGACTTAACGTTTAGTTACTCTTAAAATGGTATATGAATGTAACAATATAAGGAAAACATATTAATTATATGTGAACCTTTACATCTATGTATAAGATTTTATTTGGCATTATTGCTTACTTATTGCCTACTGTCCTGTTAATTTTGTGTTACGTGTTAACTGTTTTTACTTTGTTTTAGGTTAATAAATTAAGTGCAGAAATCCATGAACGAAAGAAGAAAGAAAAGAACAGAACAAATGCAGAGACTCAAACCGATGATTATTCGTGGACGGAATCAGGTACTTTTCCCCACTATGATGGGGTTTATTTACTGCCTGTTATATTCTTTGATCACCCAAATGGTATTTTTCTGCATATTTGCTATAATGCTGTATGCATGTATTTAAGTCACTGTATTTCACAGATTACTACAACTACTATTATGGAGGTTATTACCAGAGCGGAAACGAGCCTTCGGCAGCACAAGAGGATTCAAAGTGTGAAGCCACTCTGGAAAGCCACAAGCCAGCAGAGGCGTGTCCAGATTCTACAGAAAGTGCCCCGGAGAACAGCAGTGTGGCAGAGGAGGATGGCACTGCATGCAAATCAGAGGTATGTAATACACACTGGGTATATCTAGATGGTGTGTGATTTCTATAGTTAACTATAAATGCATGCTTTTTTTTCCTTTCTTTTTGGTCACTACATTGTTTCCCCTCAACACAGGAGACCAATGGCACCTCAATTGCTGACATGATCCGGGCTACGGCTGAAGAAGCGGTGTCCCAGACAGGATTTGTTTTTGACGAAACATCTGGGATGTATTACGACCACAGTACAGGCTTCTACTATGATTCGGTAATTGACAGCATGTTGCCTTTTTGTGATTTGATCAGTGTGATTTTGGCACTTCTACATTCTAGTGGCTTGGGATTTAGGGCCAGTTGATGTCTAAAAGAAATGTGGTATTTTGGTTTAAAAATTGGGATAACCTGATTTAACCTGATAATACCTGACCCCCCCCCCACACACACACACACACGCAGATTTTTAACTTATGATTTAAAATATAACGTAGGCCTTCTCACTACATACCACCTCAGAACCAGTGGCGAAGGAGGTGCCAATGGTAAGCCCTAGCCACGTACCATAGTTTGACAACCACTGGTCACAAACACAAATTTCACAGGTTCTGTTGTTCTTCTGATGTCTATGAGGAGGTAAAAATAGTAACTTTCTTGTTTTTCTAAATGAAGTGTAAGCTTACAAGGCTTGTTCATTGTTCATCTTTATCTTGCTTTGTGTGTAGCCTAAGCTAGTTCCATGACAATGGCGATAATCACTGGCCAGTCACTGTCAGACATCAACACCAAGTGTCATTAATGTCATGTGATTTATGAAACTAAGATCAGTTTAAAATATATGTGTAAACTGCAACTTTTGCAACTGTTAGTAAAATAATCCTATTAATGGATTACTTTTTTGTTAATCTGACCTTCTGCTGTGCCAGAAATATCTTCTGGAAATGAAGTTACTTGCATAAAATCATTTGCTCGTGTCTCTTTTAACCAGACCAGCCAGCTGTACTATGATGCCAACACTGGGATGTATTATTACTACGACACGGAGAGTGGGCGGTACCAGTTTCACTCTAGAGTGGACATGCAGCCTTATCAGGCCACGGCGGAGTCGAGCCACGACAAAAAGGGCAAGAAAAGGAAAGGAACTGAAAGATCTTCTCTGAAAGACAAGGTAATGAACTACATAAAATCATCTTCTGCTGTTTTAAAACTGAAGATGCTACGGATATCAGTTTTGGTCCAGATCCCTTCCTATTTTTTTGTATTGTGTTCTGTTTACTTTCCAGGGTTAATTGTAGCACCATATGATTATTTGTGTCATATTTATTGGTTACATTGTTATGGATTCATATAGTACAAGTTTTGATTTGCAGAGAGGTTAAACCATAATGTTCATCAGTTTGCTGCATGCTCTTTTTCATGGATATGATGTCTCCCTGTCTCCTTAATTTGATATTCTGCTATAAATCTATTCTTGCATAGCTGAAGTTGTCTCAGTTTTCAAATACAGGTGGAAAATTGGTAATGTTTTTATCTTGGATATATCTTGAAAGTTAGCTGTGTAGTTGAAGTTCTGAAGAGAGAAACTGTATTGGCCTGAATATTTGTATAAGGTCTGTGCTAAGGTGAATACAAATAGTTTGTGTTAAACTTGTGTAAAATTGGGTGCAAAAATATTAATTCCTCCATAATTGCTTAAGATTTTGCTCTCGCTCAAGGAACTTGATGGGCGTCCATGCATTGTCCATTTGAAAGGGCTTCGTCTTAGGGAAGGTGATGTCAGTGGGGCTTGGTGATGTCAGTGAGGTTTTGCATCTTGCGTAAGGAGCAGATGCTCTGCAGTGCTCAGTCTGGTTTGGAGCACGACCATGACTCCCAAAATGACCAGTTTTTACAGTGGTGCTACCTAAATGGGCCAGTCATACACAGCAAGTAAAGCGTGTTAAATCACAGTGCGCTGCACTCTATGACAAGGCAGCCGCCCTGAATCGTGGCTTTCAGGTGAAACCTTGTTTATGTTTCTGTAAATCGTGTAATTAAGTGGCCGTAAGTTGGTTTGTCTCGTGCCGATAAGCATCCTGCTTACAGCTGAGAGTGCATCCATCATTCTGATAATGTTAATGAAAGGCTGCACTATCTGAAGTTAATCTAGTCTCATAATTGAAAGTCCTGGATTTACTTGGATAGCAGTTATTCCCAGCGAGGGGCTCACTGTCTGCTGTTCCTCCTGCCCTTAGGTTCGAGAGGTGACTAACTCATTGGCTAATATGAAGATTGGCTCAGTAGGAAAAATTCCTCCAAGTAAAGGTACATCTATTGCATTAACACACAACTTGTTACTGCTGTGTGCCCTTTGGTAATGTGTATTATGGTCCTCTACAGTAGTGCGGATTTACAAGGTTTCTCATGGGATTATACAGTATCACAATGCTTCTCTTGGCCTGGGGAGTTGTATGCCTACATGTCACATCTCTTCCGTTGTTTGACTCATTGAGCTGAAGCCACATTAAATTGACATCTGTTTGGAATGTAGAAAGACTGCGAGGTGCCGGCATCAGTGGGCTGTGGAGCTGTGTGATGTATTTGGTAGTTGAGTGATGGATGCTGATAGTGCAGCCTTGAGGATCCAAACTGTTTTATGGGCTTTGGTGGAAATAAGTGTTGAAACCATTTCCTTTAGAGGACTGTGTGACTTGAATAAGAAGTGTTGGGTACTGGTGAGCAAATTTGTAGATAGTGTATGTAGCACAGTCGCAAAGTTTTTAGTTCCATCATCCTGCGTGTTCACGGTCCTCCTTTCATGTGCTGCGTGGGTTTATTGCTGTCATTTAATATCTTGCTCGACCTGACTTCCTCCCTGGCATTCTGGTTCTTCCCTGTGCCACAAGCTTGACAGAATTCGCTCTTGTTTGTCATGAATGGAAGGAGTGGTTAGTGACAGTGAGCCAGCTGGTGGAGCTTGCTGTAAGTGCTCTTTTAGGTGGTGTTCTTAATATATCAGAGTAATAGTGTGATTTTTAGAAATGGTCCTGCTTATACTTGAAAACTGAGACACACAACAAATTATTTAACAAAGTAAAATATGTATAGCCCCTTCCCATTATCCAAACCTTAAAATTCGTTTTGAAGAAAAGTGTAAGACAAGGATTCTCCACCTTGGTTTTTGATTAATGTCCGCTATGGTGTCAGAGCCTCAAAGGTGAGACTGAAGCGGGGGAGTGTCAAGGCAGGAAGCTGGAACAGAAGCGAAAGAGAGCCGGCCGCAGGTCCCGTAGCCCAGACCTCTCAGAGGACGGGGAGATCCCGGAGGAGAAGGAGTCCCAGAAGGCCCCGCAGAGGGTGGCGCGTGGCCGCGAGCGCTCCCGTGACTTGAGCAGCGAGAGCGAGCCCGAGGAGGGTGAGATTAGAGAGTCTGACAGGGAGCAGGACTCGCTCTCCGAGCCGTCTGCCTCTGGCAGCTCCGGGTCCGAAGGGGACGGCCCTGAAGGTGAGCAGCTCCGGAGAGCCTGCAGCTCGTTTTATAGCAGTGAAGGCTTTGCCAGTTAGGCGCAGATAAATTCATGGAGTTCTGTGATGTGTAGATCTCCTTAGGCTATTTCTGCTGCTCACTGTTTGCGGTGATGCTCGTTTTTGACTAGCAATTCAGTGCCTTCTTTAAGGGTACAACATCACAAGTCTTAAACTATCAGATTTCTAATACAGTCTATTTAAAATATGTATATGCAGTCAATGACAAAAAAGTTAAGCACCCAGAAGTAATGGTTGGATGTAATTTGGTAATGTGTAGAGCAGTGATGGGTATGTAAATGATTCGATTTGCAAGGAGCTGGCACGTCTAGTCACCAGACACTGAGGATGCCTCGTAGACGCATTAGACAGCATTACCTGCACTTGACAGAGTTTGAAAGGGGTCGCATTGTGGGTTTGCATGAGGCTGGGTGGTTGTATCGTGCAATTGCCCGGCATGTGGGGCATGCAGATGTCACGGTTGCCCATGATACAGCTGTGGGCCAACTTGCCGCAGGAGAGGATACAACAGCTGTATGACTCCCTTCCGCACCGTATGGCCACATGCATCCGGGCCCGGGGGGGGGGTGCCGATGCCACACCTTACTGACATGGGACCAGCGGTGCGCCCATGCTGCCAACTCTGTTGTCCGTTTGATCTGATATTATAATCATTGCGATACGGTCACATGACCTTTCACCACATGCAGATTGATTTCATTTCCACCACTCCGTCTGGGTGCTTACCTCTCTTTGTCATTGAGTATATTTTTTTCATGTCAGTAATGGCAGTTTCTGATGCTCAGTCTTGTTTAAGGTAACCTACTAAATTCTCATGGAACTGTTTTCATTTTCCTCCCGTGCTTTTGAAGAAGCATGGCCGCCCTGTGTGAGAGTCACAGTTGTCCGCTCACCAGTCTTGGACACGGGAACCCTGTACATCATCACTGCTGACACACCGGCGACCATTGGCAGGTGACCGCTCATGTTTGCAGGCATCGGAGGAGTATGGAGGCGGTTACCACGGCAATGTCCTGCTGTGGCCTCATCTGTTTTTGCTTAGGAAAAATTACTCCTGAATGAAATGGAGAACGTCTTTAATAAAAGCAACATACTTCACATGCCTGAGTATTTCTGTTGTCAAGATTAGAAATTTTGAAATTGTGATTTTAATAGAGCATGTATTTGCAGAGAGAAGGACATGGATCATACCATCCGAATACCTGAAATGGGTGTCAGTAAGGTAATATGTTCTATGTAATGATGTTTTTATGGCTCATTTTACTGATATCGTGCTTTAAGAGTCATGCAGTGATGTAAACATTTAATGCAATGTATAGTGGGCCAGACACTGACTGACTGTCTGTATGAATGGGTGAATGTGAGGCATGAATTTGTAAAGCACTTTGAGTACTCATAGGAGTAGAAAAGCACTATATGAATGCAGTCCATTTACTCTTTACCATTTTACCTGTGCTATCTCAGTTCCATGCTGAGGTGCGTTTTGACCAGGATCTGCAGTGCTATGTACTGGTGGACCAGGGGAGCCAGAATGGGACCGTCATTAATGGGAACAGGATTCTCCAAGTAAGGAAAATGAAATTTTCCCTCACTATCTTTGAAATACCGTATAAGCACCCCCATCCTTTTTTATTATAAATCTTTGGTCCCTCACTTCCAGCCTAAATCCAAGTCTGATCCCTGTGTACTGGCACATGGTGATGAGGTCAAGATGGGGGACACCGTCCTGTCCTTCCACATCCACCCAGGAAGTGACACGTGCGACGGCTGCGAGCCCGGCCAGGTCTTCGCTCACCTCAGCCGCCACAGGAGGGAGGAGCCGGGGGGTAGGTGTGCTGTTAATGCCAACCTGCTGCACTTCACTAAAATTTTAGATTGCATTTGGGTAATCTTTACTGAGGCTGATTTATATGGAGGTTCCAGATGCTCTGTACTGAACAGGAGATACAAGGGGGTGCGTTTATTTTAAATTCTAAAGTGGGTAGCAGTCATAGTAATATGGCGAAAATAAAGTACATTTATATTTCTTATTAACATTAAGTAACACATTTTACTCAGCTTAAGCTGACACGGTCACTCAATTTACAAAAATTTGCAAGAGCACATGACAAATTTCACAGATATTAGACTTCACAGGTGAGGGTCTGCACAGTTGCTCTCATGCTGCCGGGGTAGTTTGTGCTGTGATTAACATGCTGGCTGGTTATGTAACTGCATGAACTGCTTTTTTAACAGGACCAGTGATAAGCAAAGAGGACAAAGAATTGCAGAGGCAGAAGGAACTTAAACAGATGAAAGTGAAATATGGCCTGACTGTAGGTTTCCTGTCCGTTTGCATGTTTCTCCTCCAGTATAAGTGTAGATGCCATTATTGGTTTGGTCTATGGAATGCACCACTGTAAGCTGATAACTCCTACAGTAACCGTTAGCCAGTAAACTGTCACAATTCAAAATGAAACAGAGAAATGATAAATGAAGCTGTTAGGTTAATAATTTTTGCGTATTATTATTTCAAGTTGAGTAAATAAGTTTTACTGTGTTTTAAAGTGTACGTTAGCAGTGCTGTCAGTATTGCGGTCAGGTCTGACCAACTTATAATTTATTGCCAGAGATATTGAATTATGAATATTACCCAGAAGAAAGTATGCTGGATTCCCTGTGTATTTGTTTTAGCCTTGTAGCAATGGAAAAAGTTGCTTTGTCAATTACATGAACCATAATGTAGTGAAACTGTTTAAATATGAAGCATTTTGGTTGTATGGTACCTATCACAGGACAGTGGAGATTTAATAGTATTTCGTTAAACGTTTCATTAGGTATGATCACTCAGGTTTTCAGAACAGTGAGTTTTACCAGGCATTTTAGAATTTTTTCATTCAAACTTTACGTAATGATCTAATTTTATTTTATCGTAATTGTCTGTTTTACTTTGCTGTGTATTCTGTTTATTCTTCATAATGTAACCATTTTTACTTCGATATTGCAATTGTTATCAATTGATAATTCGCGTTTGCCTTTGTCTATATCTCATTAGAAATTTCGTAATGTAATACGCCAATATTTTATCAATTCTTATTACCTCTATGATAATGAACTGGGAAGCTCATTAGTGCCTTTAAATGTGTGGCTCAGCTAATGTTTTTAGCTGAAGGTTAAATTTGATTTTTTTTTACTTCGCTTTTTTGTTGTGAACTTCTACCCCACCACAGAACAGCGAGTACGATGGTACCAAAGCCCTGAAGAACCCCAGGTACAAAGACCGTGCAGAAGAGCGCCGCCAAGTGGTGGGAAGTGAGGGGATCTTCCAAAGAGAGGATGCCCCATCCTCTGTTCATGTGTAAGTAGTGTTTGATCGTTGGGGGGGTCTAGTTGGACAAGCCAGCTCAGATCTGAAAGAGTGTCATGAAGGACAATGGATGTCTACAAGCATTCCCACAACCGTCAGTGATTTCCTTGTTCAATGCACCTATTTGTTTGGGGATTTAGGCTGGATGGCCTTTTCCTCTTAAACTTTAAATCAGTTTTCATCTCTTATTGTAAATGAAGTAAATTTGTGTCACATGCCTCTATACTGTAGCTTCCCACTGTAAATTTCAGCCACACCACATGAATGGAGTCAATCACTCATTATTCAAGTGGATAGTTATTTGTCCTTTTCATAAATTATACACTGTTAATAGATGCTAATGAATTTAAAAGTAACAGTGCTGGTGGATGCGTGGATGGAAGATAAAATTTAATCCAATCTTCGTGGGTGTATATACTTTTGCTAAAACTACTAAATAATTTCTGTAATCTCAGATCCTGCTTTAATAAAAACCTGTGCTTCATTTATATATATATATACAGGGAAATCAGTGATGCTAACAAAGGACGGAAAATGCTGGAGAAAATGGGCTGGAAGAAGGGTGAAGGGCTTGGGAAGGATGGAGCAGGAATGAAAGATCCGGTAATTATGAAGATGTGTTTACCTAAGCCTTTCTTTTGGATTCTTACTACTAAACATCATGTATAGCACTCTTTAGCTTTCTCTGATAGTTCAGACAGCTTCAACAGCTTTCAGCTGATTCAGCAGCCGTTATGGTCAGTAATGTAAGACACAAGTGCACCAAATAGGCATTTATGCGTTTGTCCTCAATAGTTCTCTTTAAATCCTTCCAGATTCAGCTTCAGATCAGGAAGTCCCAAGCAGGACTTGGGGTTAATGCCTCTGTATCGGTGGACGACCTGACATTGCCTCAGTCCAAGAGCAAGAAAAACTGGGAGAAAGCCAGGGAAAGGTTCGCTGACACATGCCGGATGCCACGCACCTCCGTTAGGAAAGACCAACAAAAGCCGAAGTCATGGGTTAAAAGTGAAACAAATGAGCCATCAAAAAGCACCTGAGTATAGGATTGGGTTGTTGTTTTTTTATTGTATTTTTCATTTTTATCTGACTTGCTAAAAGTCCAGAATAAAACCCTTGCCATTTTCTCAGATATAATTGTGAATGTGCTGCTAACAAGAGACGAGACCTTTTTATTTTCATCTGTTAATCCATTCATTTGTGTCATCCATGTGATCCTGCAACGTAGCAATGTGAAATTATGAAATAAATTCATTTTTTCCTAAAGGTCCTCTTCTTTAGAGGTTATGCATGCTTGTTGTGATTGGATGTGGTTGGGTATTTTTTTGCTTGTGTTGTAGTTCAATGGAACCAGTTTTTACCCGTTGTTTTTATGCTGTAATGGTGATATGAGTGTGCACTGTAAGTGTGCTCATTATTCTCTTAAGGGCCATAGGCTTAAGTAGAATAAGAGAACCTGGAGTCGATTGGTAAATTCTTACACTCCCGAGCTGGTAGACATATCTGCTAGTGGCAAATAAAAATGTTAAGTGTCATAAACCTTTGAGTTGATTGTAGCATGACAATGATGCACGGAGAAAAGCTGAACTCTGCTGAGTAATGCAATATGGCCAGATAATTATTTCTGATTGGCTGGACTTGTTTCAAATATTCTGAATCGGCACTACCTGCATTTCTTCATGTAAGATACTGAATGTTTGTTTTTATCAGTTTTTAGGATAATATTATCCAGCTGATTTGATGAATAGTTAAGAAATTCAATATATGTCTCTTTCCTAACAGTTCCCCCAATGTATCATGGCCAGTTTTGTACTGCAAATCTAAATATTTAATTTCTGCTATGATTTTCAGGGTGATATAGTGAACAAAGAAATTGTAAAAATTCAACTACACATGAAACTTTCACACAGCATGCCTCTTCTATTACTGAAAATGGGAGTCAAGTATCGGCCTCTTGATTGGCAGGAAGTTTGCAAGTATTCGAAGAGCTTATACACTCACCTAAAGGATTATTAGGAACACCTGTTCAATTTCTCATTAATGCAATTATCTAAGCAACCAATCAC
>JAODLD010000124.1:10569438-10582403 GCA_026781065.1 Mormyrops boulengeri
GGCAGTTCTGAAGGCGAAAGGGGGTCAAACACCGTATTAGTATGGTGTTCCTAATAATCCTTTAGGTGAGTGTATATCCAGTGTGATTGCAAGCATCTGTTTTGACCAAATAAACACCAGCGTCCCACGTTTTGTATGGCGCACTGAAAATGAGAGGGCACTAGGACCGCACCAGCGCTTCTGTTGTGCATTTGATGTTGGAAAGTTGTGAGGTTTGCGTGCAGGTGGTGGCTCGCGCGGCTGAGAACGCGAGCGAAGTCTCGCGCAGTGCAGTCCCGTCATTTTATCGCCACGAATTAATCACTATAATTACATAGAGATGAGCCAGAGCACGGAAGAGGAGACCGAAATCAGCAACGGGCGCTGGAGAGAGGTAAGGGGGGACGTTACTAGTGGGTCAGTCGCAGTTGCGGCAACTTTTCACAAAGATCTCCCCCCCCACACTTTTTAGATCATTTAGTGTACGCTGTATTTCCCAAATGTAAACTGTCAAGCAGGTAAGCTGTTAACCACTTTCGATGATGGAATGTGTCTAAAAATGCCAGCATGTGCGATGTTAGTGTTATAATGCTTTATATGAAAATTGAACATGAAATATATTTCAGGTGTGCATCTTTTCCTTTTAAGTACTTTACAGTCCCGTTTATTTTTTATTATATTTCAAGAGTGATTATCCATTTATTAACAAATGGGAACTTCATTACGTAGACAATATAATTTAAAGACTACCTACCTTAAAGATAAATCTGCCGAAAAAATGTTGCTAACTCAGTGCCAAAAACTTTGATGTGTGGGGAAATAGAGTAATACTTTAATGCTTTGATTCTTACTTGCCATTGGATATAACTAATGTTTAATTGGTAGAAATATTAATTAGTTCTAAGCCGTCTAGAATTTAGGGGGGAAAAGGTTTCTTTTTTTACGAACGAACCAAAGATAGATACGTACTTCAATTTTGTAATCAACTGAATCGGAGCAGAATTTCCCTTCATACAAATACATACATATCATTGCCACGAGAGGGCATCAAATGTACTACGTTATGGCCATCAGATTATTTAAAGTTTAACAGAAGTAAGTTTTAGTAAAACTTACTCGTTTTAGTATGATACTAATTATTTGTCAATTTTAAATTAGCATGGAATTATTGTTACAAATAATACAGTTATGTAGTTTATCTAGTAATGCCAGTTCTATCATAGAAAATCTATCGATGATATTACTGTATTAACATTTGATTAAGTACTGATAAAGGCTATCAATCCAAATACATTTTATTGTTTGATTTTTATATATCAAATTATTGAAATATAATAACCTAGCATAAGTAACTTTAAAATCTATTATCCAACGGTCTCCCATAACTAAGATAATATATTTCGACAACTGTAGTAAAATCTGATGCAAGTTGATATGTAGGTAGAGTAGTTATACATGGTTTCGTTTGCTTTCGTTTTGTGTCATTGGTATTAGGTTAGCGCAGCGCAGATAGGTTATGGGTTCAGCTGCAGTCTTTAGCTCAGTCCCCTGTTAAACTGACTCCACATTGTGCTGAATGACGTGGTTGTGCAGTGGACCAGCACCTTTCACTCTCCTTTCTAAGATTGTCTTGGTATATCTGTAGGCATGATGTTGGAGGTACATCTATAGAGGAAGTGGAAAAGGGCACTTTAGCCCTGTATTTCAGTTGAAGATGTTATAGCCAAGCAGGGTCAAATTGTGTGCCAATACACTTATTGGCCATTTTATTAGGTACACCTTGCTAGTCCCGGGTTGGACTCCCTTTTGCCTTCCAAACTGCTTTAATTATTCATGGCATAGATTCAATAAGCTACTTAAAACATTCCTCGGAGACTTTGGTCCGTATTGACATGATAGCACCATGCAGTTGCTACAGATTTTTTGGCTGCACCTTCATAATGCAAATCTTCCATTCCGCCACATCCCATAGGTGCTCTATTGGATTGAGATGTAGTATTTGTGAAGGTTGTTTGAGTACAGAAACTCATTGTCATGTTCAAGAAACCAGTCAGATGATATGAGCTACCGGAAGCAGCCATTAGAAGCTGGGTACACTGTGGTCGTAAAGGGACATGATCAGCAGCAATACTCAGGTAGGCTGCGGAATTTAAACATTGCTCAACTGGTACTAAGGGGCCCAAAGTATGCCAAGAAAATATCCCTACAATTGTTGATACAAGGAAGGATACATCAATGCTTTCATGTAATTTATGCCAAATTCTGACCCTTCCATCTGATTCAGCAGAAATTGAGACACATCCAACCAGGCAACATTTTTCCAGTCTTCATTTGTCCAGGTTTGGTGAGCCTGTGCCCACTGTAGCCATAGTTTCCTATTGTTAGCTGACAGGAGTGGTACCCGGTGTGGGCTTCTGCTGCTGTAGCCCATCTGCTTCCATGTTCCACGTGTTGTGCATTTAGAGATGCTCTTCTGCATACCTTGGTTGTAACGAGTGGTTATTGAGTCACTGTTGCCTTTCTATCAGCTTGAACCAGTCTAGCCATTCTTCTCTCTCCTCTGCCATCAACAAGGCATTTTCACCCAGAGAACCGCCACTCACTGGATGTTTTTTCTTTTTGGCCCATTCTCTGTACACACTGGAGATCGGTGTGTGTGAAAATCACAGTAGATCAGCAGTTTCTGTAATATTCATACCATCCCGTCTGGCACCAACAGCCACACTGCATTCCAAGTCACCTAAGTCACCTTTGTTCCCCATTCTGGTGTATGATGTGAACATTAAAACTCTTGACCAGTACCTGGATGATTTTATACATTGGACTGATGACATATAATTGGCTGATTTTATATTTGGTTCAAGGAGCAGTTGAACAGGTGTACCTAATGAAGTGCTCAGTGAGTGTATATTTGTTTTCATAATACTGGTTAAGGGACCATTTTTTCAATTTGGGTGTGAGGTACCTACTGGATCCAGACATACAGAGACTAGCTTAGGATGATTCCAAGGGCCTCTGAGTGACAGGGGCCCATGAAAGTATATCACGAGTCCAAATCAATCCAGTAATTTTCCAAATTTTTTAGACAGGGGCCCTTGGAATAATCTTAACCCCCACCAACCCCCTTATGGTGCCTCTGGGTTATACATTTGGGTTTTGCAGTCCCTCGATAAAATGTAAGTATAGGCTACAATTTTCCCGTCGAACAATTAGTGTGGCGTTACGAAAACCTAGTTGAAACCCATTAGCCAAATGATGTCCAGGTGTTTTTGACGTTCAATGGATTCCGAAAAAGTTGGTCATAAAAAGAAAAAGAATACGCACACAGGAATAATGTAAATGGTTGTGTAACCATAAACAATGCTGTACAGTTCATGAGATCTGTTAATGCACTAGGAATCGCCAATGCACATAAACCGCCTTTGTACGGGAAATATATGATCCATGACAACTATGGCGATAAAAGTAATATTTAAAAGCTAAAACCACATGGGTCGAATACAACACATTAATGCAAATTAGGTGGAGTGAGCCACAAATCTCCGCCAATATCCTTCAATGATTAGTAGACGTGAGTGCCTTTTAATTGACCAATTCAGTTTGGTCCCGTCAATGGGCGTGTTAGATAGTTCTTCTCGGAAGCGAACATGACAGACAGAGGGCATTATTTATGTGGAGATGAAAGGGATCAGCTGAACCCGACGTAACACTTTCTTATCATTTATGTGATCCGTGTATGCGTTATACCATGAAATGATTCACTCGCGACACACGGCAATGGTCGCATTGCACAGTAGCATCAATGATGTTATTCAGTTGATAGCATGATATTAAAACAGCGGCAGTCGCGAAAGCTGAGCTTGGAGGACACACACCTCGGCATCGCGGAGTGCAGGAATTAGCGGCATAGTTTGAAGGTGAAAGAGAGGAAACAACCTAATATTTCTTCCTTGATGTATTCAAATAGACGGAAGGGGCTAAGTGGGGGAGTTGCAATAGAGAAAAGGCGCCGATGTACTGAAAGACTAGCAAGGGGAGTTTAAGCGCCGGGGATGTAGAAAAAGATATCCGACACTCAGAAGTAACAGGAATTATTAGATAACTGGGTTTGCGCAGGATCGTTGGTGTGAGGTATGGGCTGCGCTCCCAGTATTCACGTCTCTCAGAGCGGGGTGATCTATTGCAGGGACTCGGACGAGTCCAACTCCCCTCACCAGACAACAACTATCTCCCAGGGTACCGCGGCCACCCTCCACGGCCTGTTCATCAAGACCGACGCGGCAGACTCCATCCCTTCTGTCATCGCCTACCAAAGCAGACACGTACGGACAAATTCGCATCGGGAGCGCCGGGAAAACAGCGGGGGACACATTTGCATCGAGGCCGAGACGCAGACGAGCCACGCCAGCGTCAAGGTATGGCTCAGATACAATACATAGTCATAGAACGGCTTAAAAATCCATCTGCAGTTTATTGTATGGAAGAGAATAGGCCACTGAAATTGCTCTCTAAATCTTTACTTATACAGCTACTCGCATAGTCTTTTACATAAGGTTTATTATTAAGTGCTATGCCTGACAGTGAACATTGAATTTATACGTGTAGTTATTATAGACACGTTATCTGTCAATGCTTTTAATCAATGAATAGGAAACAAGCCACTTGGAATTCATTACAGTGATTAAGATAATTCTAAATGATCCAATAATTAGTTATATTTTGTAGATTGTTACACATGATTTGAAAGCAACATGACTTTAAACCCCTTCTTTGACTTTATAATGAAGAGCGTTGAATTGCAGTGGTGTGTCCAGTATGACAGTTTCATGTAGTTTAACATAAACTTTAGTATGTGCCCTACAGCTGCATGATCCCTTAAGGTAGCTCTTAAGTCATCCGGCTTCCTTATATGTTTTCTTGAGCCTGCCAGGAAGCTGCTTTATATTAGCTTCAGGGCCCATGCCACGTCTTGAGTGCGAATTTGAGAACATAGCACTTAATTTCTAGAAAAGCAGAGAAAAATTACTACCAATATATGCCTGAAATGTCTGATAAATGTCATATATACTGTAGACTCTTGAGTATAGAGTGCAGTTACTTTTGGCTCTTTGTTAAATTACACTATTCCTCCGCAACTGTAAAACATCTCTACGCTAAACATTTACAATAGTGCTATTGTCTTTTTGGCTGATCTGCTTATTGTCTTGCATTTATTTTTCTGCATCTATTTTAACTTGGCATTATTGGTCTGTAGAAAGCAGACAAGTCGAAATTTATTCCACATTGAATTAATACAATGGTATGTATGTAAGTAGTTGTAACTTTTTCTTTTGGATAATCGTCTGGGATGCTCCATGTTATCGTTAATATTGTACAAGCTTAACAGCTTAAAGGCCTCCTACCTGTAGATTGTGTTATGATCTCTTGTTGAGCCATTAATCAAAACATATCAGTGATCTTATTGACTGGTGCAACGCTTTGATGTTTCTATAACCGTGATTGTGCTGATAGCTTCAGCTGGCTACTCTGGGGCAATGTTTACCCCTCGAGTCCTTACTGGTCTGGATTAAGAAGAATCACATGTGTGCGGGTGATAAACCATACAAAAAGCGTCTGTGGACAAAGTTATGATTTTTAGATGACAGCATGCTGTAGTTAGTGTGCGATGGATGTTTTTTTTGGTGGGGGGGGCGGGGCAGGGTTCTATGACCTACAGTAACACGAAAACGTTCCGTAAATTTGTTTCCCATTTCATTTACTAGGCTGGTGCTATAGATTTTTACTTTGTAGTACAAATGACTCGTTTTCTTTTTAGTTTGACATACACCAAGGAGTCTGTTAGAATTGTTGATAGATCCTGAGCGGAATGGCTGGATCGTGCTGATTTTTGGATATGCTGCACCAACTTTGGTATTGCTCAGTATTTTCTGCTGTATGAGTCATCTCTAAATTGCTGTCCAGTTCATGCATTCGGAATATCTTTGCAGAATATTTCTGCCAGTTTCTAGTGTTTGTTTCTGCATGCATTTCTATAGGCCTGTTGCTTATAACATAAAATGATCTGATCGTTGTGATTGGCTCTGTCTGCCGAACAAATCATGTTTTTTTTTTTTTTTTTTTTTTGCTTCTCCTTGCTGTTCAAGCCCCAACGATTGCTGCTCTCGTTGGGGTATTGGATGCTGTGAATTGAACGCTGTTGACTGCAGCAGCAGAGGTCACTGTGTATATTTTAAATAGCCTTGTATGAGTAGCTGTTTCCCCATGTGCTAAGCTGGTAGTGCTGAATACACACACACACACGCACATGTCGGGTAAACATATCTTTATGGAGGCTTATTCGTTTCTATGGGAAAAATGCTAACGCTAACTATGACAACCTAAAGCCCTACTCAGCCCTAACCATAAGTAACCAAGCAAAATACAAGAGTTGTTGCATTTTTAGTTTTTTCATTGCAGACGCAGATTTTTATTAAATTGAGGGGGGAAAATGGGTAATCATCACGTTGTGGGGATATTGTGTCCCCATAAAGTAAGGTATACCCACTCGCGAACACACACACACACACAGGATATATATGTGTATGTATACATGTATGCATATTAGGGGTGTAACGGTACACAGAAATTATGGTTCGGTACGTACCTTGGTTTTGAGGTCACAGTTCGGTACATTTTCATTTTCAGTACGGCGGGCGTAAAAAAGAACAAACATAAATTGCTTATTTTTTCTCTTTATTAAACAGCAGTTTACTGACACAAAGTATAACTGTGTCTTAACTAAAAAAAGTCTGTCAATACTGCTGCAACCTACTAATAAACCAAAATTTATTTGAAAGTAAATCAAAATAAATATTCCATCCATCCATCCATTTTCCAAACCGCTTATCCTTTTGGGTCGCAGGGGGTCCGGAGCCTATCCCGGAAGCTACGGGCACTAGGCGGGGAACAACCCTGGATGGGAGGCCAGCCCATCGCAGGGCACACAAAATAAATATTCTCTCAAGTAAATAAAAATAAAATAAATGTCAATTAAGGTGCTCATTTAGAAAATTAACTGTGCCTGATCTGTACTGTATTCACATTAGCAGCTTTAAGCTTCATATTAGAATGTGCAACACAATTATTTTCTCAAAAATACAAAGCATAACAAAATAAATATCCATTATGCTACAACATTTAAACAAATACCTGCGCTGTACTTGTATTCACATTAACAATTTCCAGCTTCACATTAGGTCTTCCACGAGCATGCGTAATGGTGCGGCTTCATCCGCCTCATAAAAACTTTTGACTGGTAGTGTACATATATATATTTGTGTGTGTGTTTGTGTGTGTGTCTATGTATATGTATGTATGCTACCAGTCAAAGGTTTTTGCACACTACAGGTTTTTACCACTTGTCCGTTTATTTCATAAACTGCTGATTTTTTATTCTTGTTAGGCATTGGAAAGTTGAGTGAACAAATAGAAATGAAAATATATGTACAATTTAAAAATTTTCCTTTATAACATGGAAAGAGTATGTAACAGTACGTGTCTGACATCCTATTAACTGGTCTTGTGGTGATGACATGAAGGGCTTCTTTCTTGCCTTATGGGTTTTCAGTCCTGCTTCTTGGAGCCTGTTATAAACTGTCATAGCTGTGCACTTCCCACCACTTAATGTTTCCCATTCCTTTTGAAAGTCACTTCATGTCATCCCGATTTATGAGGCACTGCTGGGTAAGTTGCCAGTCAAACCTGCCATTAGAAAGTTGCTTCCGCCCTCTACCTGGCTGGTTTTTGGTCATTTACAGTGTCTCCTGCTGCACCTTGTTCTTGTGTACTGCTGTCTTAGAAACTTTGAACCTGGATGCAGCCTGCCTCGCAGTGTAGACCTCTGCAAGCAGAACCAGGATTAAACCAGGATTTAAGAATAAAGATTTTTTTTTTTAAATATAGTGGTCTCTTAATTTATTCCAAAGCTATTTATGTGTATGTAATATATATTTTATTTCTATATATAAATGTGTGTGTGTGTGTGTGTGTGTGTGTGTATTAGGGTATGATATGAATGATATATCAAGTTATCGTCATATAAAATTTATAAAAGAAGATATGAAATTTCGACTCACAGCAAGGTTGGTTAAGTTTGTGGAGTATGCCATATACTACTGTTCTGGCAATATTTTATAGAGCGAAACACTTGCTAAGAGGAAACTTCAAGTGTCGGCAATGAAAGCAACTGCTCAGCAGCCACAGGATCTTTTTAAAAAGACAATATTGTAGATAAACAGGTAAAGACACTGGCGATGTGGCAGCACTCTGGCAAATAAATGTCTGATACACAACAGACTGGTGTTGTGTACTGTAAACAGAGGTGCGGAAAGCATATCATACTGGGCCCCCACCCAAACCAGTCCAATTATTTTGCAAATTTTTTAGGGCCCCTGTCACTCTGGCTCCTTGGTATAATCCTGACAGCCGGAAACTTGTGCCAACAAAAATGGAAATGAGCACTGCCATCAAGCAGAGCATACAGAATGCAAACGCTTACAGTCACACTAGCAGGTCGAACGTCTACAGTACTTTCACTCTGAAGATATACAGGACCCCATCATCCTCCAACATGCAGGACAAGTTGTGTCCCATATTGGATCAATACAGGACACAGCATCTTATTTTTCAAATTGTACCATCCGATAAAATATGGGACGGTGGCAATGTCTACCAGACCTGATCCCTTGAACGAGCAGCAAGGCAGTCAGAGAAAAACCCTGCAATTAACCATATTGTCAGCATTTTCTAATGTTACGCCCTATGACAAAAAATTGTGTATTTTGTACAGTTTATTAAAATTTGATTTCAGTTTGCAGCCCATGCGTCTTTTTCATGTTCAGAATGTTTCTGGAAATCCTAAGGAAATTTTAAGCAAAAATGCAGCCATTAAGAAAAAAAATAATTATTGGAATTATATCCTTAAAATTATTGATATCGACTGATTTTTTTTTCTTCATATATTTTACAATTAAAATATTTTGCCACATCGCCCAGCCCTAATATCTATATATATTTACTTTTATTTATTTAGGAGAAACTTTTATCAAAATAGTGAAATCACTCAGGAGATACACACCACCCCGAATATCACATATACTTGTCTTTTTTTCTGTTTTGTAATAAATGTGTAGTAAATCATGAGATATACGGAAACATTGTGAATGGTAGTTGTGATATTTTTAAAGGTTGCCTTTTGATGCTTGTTATAGTCTGTCTCCCAGCGGTCTGTTGCTAACTATCTCTTCCTACCTCCGTAGTACATTGGCTTATTTTTTTTAATGGATTGTTTGTGTAATTCAGGTGTCGTTAGCCACCTAGAGTATCTCTGTTTCATGTTCTTCTCTGGTGCATTTTCAGTCAGAGGACAAAAGAGATACTTGTAGCACCTGTTTATCAGTAATACAAAAACAAGAAATTAAGTTCATTAAAGTTAAAAGGGTGAAAATTCTCTGATGCCACCAACAGCACAGGTCACCAGCATCCATGGATAAAAACAGGGTACCCAGTGATGTATCTAAATGGAATGGTGAAGATGCACTTTCCATGCCTGAGATGTTTGCATTTAGCACTGTTTTTGCATGCACAACAGTGCTAGTTTGCACTGCTCCACTCTCTAAGGACACATACTTGTACATGTACTCACACATAGGCATGTGTGCATGCACATGCTTTCGTCCAAGTGAGGGAGGTAGCATAATATAAACATTTGTGCTGTCAAGGAGTCAACTGCTAGGCATAAGTATAGCACAAACACACCTACTGTACACAATCGTGTGTGTGCGTGTGTGTGTGTGTGTGTCTGTGTGTGTGTATGTACATGTTGTACATGTGTGAAATGGAGTATAATTTATATTGTACTGATTACAGAAATGAACACAGTTAATATCAGAAGGCATAGTACTATTAAACTACTATTAAACTACAACCCCATTTCCAAAAAAAATATTATGCCATGTAAAATTAAAACGGAATGCAGTGATTTGCAAATCATACTAACTTATATTTAGTTGAAAACAGAAGACAGACAACATATCAAATGTTGAAACTGACAAATTCTATTGTTTTAGGACAAATATATTTCATTTTGATGCCAGCAACACATTTCAGAAAAGTTGGGACAGAGGCATGTTTACCACTGTGTTGCATCACCTCTTCTTTTAACATCACCCTATAAACGTTTAGGAACTGAGGAGACCAGTTGCTGGAGTTTTGAGAGTGAAATGATGTCTCATTCTTATAGGGTGTAACTCTACCATGCAAAGAAGACACAATATCTAAACATGATGCAGAAATGCTGACTTCACAGGTCCCAAGCTCGTTTAAGATGGACTGAGGCAAAATGGAAAACTGTCCTGCGGTCTGACAAATCAAATTTTCAAATTCTTTTTGTAAATCATGGATGCCACGTCCTCCAGGTTAAAGAAGAGAGGGACCATCCAGCTTATAAGTAGACAGTTTAAAATCCAGCATCCGTAATGGTATGGGGGTACATTACTGCCCATGGCTTAGGTAGCTTGCACATCTGGGAAGCACAATTAATACTGACCAATATATAAAGGTTTTGGAGTAACATGCTACCATGTCTTTTTCAGAGAAGGCCTTATATATTCCAGCAAGACAATGTCAAACTGCATTTATTAGAACAGCATGGCTCCATAGTAGAAGAGCCCAGGTGCAGTGATGACCTGTCACTTATTGAAAACATTTGGTGCATCATGAAATGAAGAATACAACAAAGGAGACCCTAAAATGTCCCATGTCGGAATGGGACATTATTTCACTCTCAAAACTCCAGCAACTGGTCTCCCCAGTTCCCATATGTTTACAGAGTGTTGTCAAAGGAAGAGGTGAACATGCCCTTGTCCCAACTTTTTTTAAATGTGTTCCTGGCATGTAATTCAAATTGAGCATATATTTGTCGTAAGAAAATTTCTCAGTTTCATCATCCGTTATGTTGGCTTTTCTACTTTCAATTAAATATGGGTTTATATAATTTTTTAAATCATTGAATTCTGCTTTTATTTGCATTTTACACATCATCCTAACTATTTTTGGAAATGGGGTTAGGGTATACCCCTAGAGTCTTCTAGATCTGTTTTTTATATATATGGCCTCCCATCCAGGGCATTCCCCAGCCTTCTGTCCTTCTGTCCTACCCTGCACCCAACCACCCCCCCCCACCAAAAAAAGTGCACTAGATGAGTATTTGGATGATGGATGGATAACAAAAATAAACAGTACTAAATCTGCACCGTTTGTGTTTAAAAAAATGTGTTTAAAACGTGGAGAACAAACATTATTTTGAGTTGGATGGTTTAAAAAAGCTGTTATGTAACCACAACTGTCACATAGTGCTATAGCACTGATATTATTGAATTATGCTCCTCAGCACCAAGGAGACCTTTTCATTGTTAGGTTATAGTGGAAGATTGGTGAATTGAATCTGTTTAAAATACTGCGGACCAGCTTAAAGTATTACATTATTTACCTCAAAATAAATTTTTCAGTCTCACAAATGATTGCAAAATTGCAGAAACTTTTATTTTGTTCCGTGTGTCCTGGCCTATATTAATAGCCGACTTCACAGGGGAAATATCACACTGTGTTTGTCGTTGGACTTTTATTGCAAGGGCAGTAATCCTGATTTAATACATGTAGACTTTATGAGGTCAGGCTGTGAGGGGTCTTGGCCACCTGTCGTTCTCATTCTTAATTATTTAGCCTTTTTTTCAGGTGGAACAAGGAATTAAAATGGCTAAAAAATTTAAATGAAAGGTTGAGAAGCAACAAAGGAAAGGTATTTCACTGTCAACTATGCAGCTGATGTTGCTGCCTTTTTATATGTTTTTTGCAGTTGTACAGTTGTGCACCTTGATATGCTGTACAGAATCCCCTGACAGTTTTCTGAATACATAAGCAAGGGCCAGCACTACAGACATTTCATAAACCTGCCCTAATGAAGTGGTCATGAACTGATCCTTTTTTCCATCCTATATCAGGCTTCTCAAAATTGTGGTCTTTGGGAGAATTTGTATTTGCTCATATTGTAACATTTATATTCAGTTTTTGTTTAACAAAATATGAACAAAGCAGCCCGCCAGGATCAGGCAATCAGTGCAGTTGTCTTGAGCAATATGTATGTGCAGTTTAGGACTAATTAGATTGCAGGACAGTCCAAAGATATGGACCATAGTGGGAAAGTCAGGCAGACATTATGGATAAGGTAATCAAAGGACTTTATGTGATTATTATAGGCTTAGCTTGGTTTCGGCAAAAGACATTCATTCAGTTCATAAAAAACATTTATTCTAGCACCCAAAATTTGAGATGGAGCAGTAAATAATGAGGAGAACCATGATGGTTCTGTACTCACCTCAGAGAGGTGTCAGACTGACATTCATTGTTTATGTGTTCACAGTGATATACAGGTATGTGTCACTTCTTGTCTGGGTCACGTTCTGTCCAATAGGGTATTAGGTGACTTGGATGCAATGCAAACATCTTATGGACTGTGTGTAAACCTGTACTGTAACTGCATCTATATTGTACCTGTACTGCCTGAATAGTCAAGATACTATAAAAGAGAGAATACACATTCAAATAATGGCAAAAGTACAGTAATGTAAATGCATAACATAACATGTGTTCATTATCGCTAACAACTATTACACTAAGTAACACAAATTTTGTTCCTGGATAGTATGTGTTATTTCTTAATTTACACCTGAATATAAGCCAATTGCTTATTTCTTAATTGCTTAGTATAGGAAATAGATAGATTGATAGATACTTTATTTATCCCGAAGGAAATTTAGGTGTCCAGTAGCTTATACACATAGGCACACAGACCTATGACATTCACACACACCTACATACTGCAACCAATACAAAGGAACAATATCAGGAGGGCAGTGTGCTGTACAGGCCTAAACACTTAAGTCCATCAC
>JAODLD010000124.1:10605693-10628701 GCA_026781065.1 Mormyrops boulengeri
GAAATCCGGGTCCTTTTAATTGAAATGGTAATTTACAATTCCTGTCCTAGCTCAAAGTGTCCTCCATGACATGGATTTATCTGGTCACCCTAATTTATGTAATATTCAGGATTTATTTTGTGGTAAATTTATTTTGAATTTGTGATATCAAGTTTCAAATGGAAAACAATGACAACAGTAAAATCTGTGAGTGAATATAAATGGTATATTGATTATGTGAATGTATGTACATCTGTATGTAGTTGAGTAAATACAGAACCACTGTATAAATAAAATAAGTAAAATAAGAGGTGCTTAAATGAACATATGTGAAATGAACAGTGGCTTACCTTTAGGCACTGTGTGGGTGGACTCATGTTGTGCATGTTGTGTGGATTGTGCCTTTCCAGCATCTACTCTAGTTTCCACTGTCCATGTGCTTAGTTGAACTGGCATCTCTAAACTGCCTCTAGTGTGAATGTGTGCCGTGCAGTGGGTGGGCAGCCAGTTAGCCTTGGCTCATACCCAGTGATTCCTCCACACTCACCATAACAGTATTTGGGTAGGCACTTAATGACGAATGGATGAATATATGAGTGTAAAATAACACAGTGTCGCAGATTAGACTTAAAAGCCTTTAAATCTGTATCCCATCTGCTTTTTGTTTTTCCATTTTCATTTCGAGCAGATTTGGACAGAAGCCTGGAGATGAAAATGCACCCTCCATTTGATTAGCTTCTCACTTTTCATGGTCATCTATACCGAGGAATTCCCATAAGTTCTGTTAGCACGAGGGAAACATACATAGCGTTTGATCAGCTGGTAAACAGCTGGCTTTGCATAAACATGATTAAAGTTGTAGGTCTGCTGTGAGTTACAATGAAATAAAGATATGCTACCTCACTTTACGTGTATCTATCAACTCACTGAATGGGAGCTAGGCCTTCAGTCAGTAAAGAAGTGACCCTGTTGGAACATACTGTTATAGCCATGTACTTCCTACTGCGTATTACAGTATATGTCATTAAAAGATGTAATAATGCTTTACATTAACTGCACCTTCATAATGGGTTCATTATGCATTTTGTAGAACATTCAGTGTACCTTCATAATGCATTTTGTAGAACATTCACTGTACCTTCATAATGCATTTTGTAGAACATTCAGTGCACATTTATAATGCATCTTGGAGAACATTCAGTGCACATTTATAATGCATCTTGGAGAACATTCAGTGCACATTTATAATGCATTTTATAGAACATTCAGTGCACATTTATAATGCATTTTATAGAACATTCAATGCACATTTATAATGCATCTTGGAGAACAGTCAGTGCACATTTATAATGCATTTTATAGAACATTCAGTGCACATTTATAATGCATTTTATAGAACATTCAGTGCACCTTCACTATGCATTTATAGAACATCCATAAGCAGCATGTAAGCATACCTTAATATCCTAACATATCTTAACAGCTTTAATATACATTAATAACAAACATGATTATACAATTATAATGTTTGTTTTTATCATATAATGTTATCGTACACATATTTTCACCAGTACTTCATCCAGTTTTCTTGACTGCAGTATATGGATTTAGCTGAAACCGGAAGACTATCCTTGGTAGAACAGATCACAGGCAGGTCATGACAGATAATCCATTCGCTCATACTGTGTATTATAATAAACTTAAGTTTTTGAATGTGATGGTGGATGCCAGAAGATCTCAGCTGAATGACCATTCCACTGACCTGCCCTCTAAGCCTGCCAACCCTGCCCCCCAGGTCCTGTTGGTTTTCACGAAGGAGGACAGCCAGAGTGATGCCTTCTGGTGGGCGTGCGACCGCGCCGGGTACAGGTGCAACATCGCCCGCACCCCTGAATCTGCTGTCGAATGTTTTCTGGACAAGCAGCATGAAATCGTCATTATCGACGCAAGGCGATCACATCACCTGGAGGCGGAAGCGGTTTGCAGGTGACCCCGAAGATGGTTGTGTCCGTTGTGTGTTTCGTTAACTGAGTGCTGAATACCTGCACTGTTATTATAGCCGACATGCCACCTTAAGGATATTGATTTCAGGGAGGCTGATGAGGGGCATCTGGGGGGACAAGGGTGCCAGTCTTTGGCCAGAATTTTGGTAATACCATATATACCATATATTGTCTACTGGGGTGGGGGGGGGGTAAAATTGTCGGACTGGAGCTAGAGAGTGGTAGTAAAATTTGGGGTAAATTTGCAGAGGCAAAACTTCTTGCCAGCTCATTTCGCCACCACTGAATAGCGAAACGTCAGACTTCCAGGAGATTGCACATCATTTGCGGGTGTCAGGGAGCTGCTGTTAATTTTCAGGAGACCCCCCAGAACTTTCCACGAGAGGTGGGATGTCTATTATTGTTTTGTCAGTTCATGTATGAAGTTTCTTTTTTGTGAACTCTATATTTAGCTGAAGGCAGTAGCATGTTGGTTCATAGTTGCCTTGCACCACCAGGAGTGGCAGTTCAGATTCTGCCTTGCACTGTGCTTATGGACTTTGTGTGTTCTTCTTGTGGCACACAGGTTACCACTGGATACTCACAGTCCAAAGACATGTGATTAGGTGAACTGGCACCTCTAAATCACCCCTAACTTATGCCTACTAACAATTTCATTGAAAGATTTTCAGTGTTTTTAGGTTTGTAATACATATAACTTCTGTCTTTTCAAATTTGTAGTTATACTCAGTTTTTTGGTTCACCTGCTTGTTAACATAAGCAGTCTATTCCTCCAAATAGCAAAATATGTGGCTCAACTAAATACATACAGCTCACAGCCTGGGTCAAGAGGTTCAAATACTGTTTGACAAAGCATTAGAACAGCCTATGATCTAAGCCAGAGGGGTCAAACTCCAGTCCTGGAGGGCCGCAGTCCTGCACATTTTTGAGTTTCCCCTCATTTACCACACCTGATTCAACTCCTTGTGCTGGCCCTGATGCACTACATTTATTAACAGGATCCAATATGGCCAAGGCCACACAGCTCTTGAGCTGAATTATTTGTGGGGGAACAGGGCCCCCCAGGACTGGAGTATGACATTCCTGATCTAAGCGATTCTGAATGTGGTGTGATTGTTGATGCCACTACAATGTGGAGACTTTACAGGGAATTTATGATGTGGCCCAAAACCCCTTGTTAATGAGAGTGGTCAGAGGAGAATGGTTAAGCTCCCATCAGGAATACTACAAAAATACAGCCCAGTACAACAGAGGTGGCCAGAAAGGGTTCTCTGAACTTGTCTATCCTTTAAGTGGTTCTGGAGGCATAAATTGTCCTACCTGGCACTAGCTAGGTATATATAATAAAGTAGCCACTAGGTCACGGGTGGCCAATCTTATCCAGAAAGGGCCACTGTGTGTGCAGGTTTTCCCTGCAGCTGCCTAATTAGATTACTAATTAGAGGACTGATTGGCTGAAGAGTCCTCATACCTGGGTTTGAACAGCTGACCTAAAGGTTACCTCAAAAACCAGCACACACACCGGCCCTTTGCGGATAAGATCACTAGGTATATACTGCACTAGGTATATGTGATACACTGTTGGCCTACTGTATGTTGGTTTATTGTATTCCCCGGCCTTTTGGGGGAAACATATGGTTTTAGCACCAGTCAGATGCTGTCACAGATGCTTTGGTATGTGAACCAATAACTCAAATATTGTTTGATGGATCTTTTTAAAACTTTGCACAGGCATTGTATGGGTGGCCTAAAACTGATTACATTTTTAGACAGACCACCCCAAAACTGAAGCAGTGCCATATAGTGATAGCATAAAAAAGGCTAGTTCAGGCATTTGATCCAGTTAGCATGACAACTTAAAAACTATTTGACAGACCTTTTTCAACCTTTGCAGACATGTTGTAACGGTGAAGATCTAGACCAGATCAAATGTTGAGACAAATCGCACTAAAACTGAAGCAGCTCCACAGTCTGAATACTTCTAGTATATAGGTTAGATATTGATCAACCGGGACAATTTAAAAATTCTACTTTATCTCTATTATTTGTCCCACCAAAACAATATTTACCATATCATTAGTGCGCCTTTCTTAATTTTATGCCACAGAAAATTTTGGTCGTAGTGCAAAAGAGAAATAAGTAGAATACAAATATTTAAATACATAAATAATTGACATTTTTAGACATGGACATTAAAACACATATACACAAAAGAATACAAGAAGTCACACAATCGGTGGGGATTAATTCTGCAAATTGTGGAATGTGCAATAAATGAATAAGTACACCTTGAGACCTATGTATCACAATAAGGACTCATAGCATTCAGGTAAAACCAAATTTGTTAACTTATACATTTACATCCAGTACTTCTAGAAACAAGATTAGTGGAAGTTGGTGAGTGTGGGGCAAGTATGGCTCAGATAGCCAGACCAAATGACCAGTGGTTTCCAACAGCACTGAATCTGGTTTCCTTTCACTATGTGATGTGTTTTTTCCCTAGGTCAATATGTGCTACCAAGCCCTCAGAACACACTGTCGTTCTAGCTGTTGTGCCACAAATGTAAGTGGTGCTTGTGCTGAGACTTAGCAGCATAACTTTGCTTTTTTGCAATTTAAATGAATAGCCCTTTCATGTAAAACCACTAGAAGAAAAGAGCAGTTATTCTGTATTAATATGTAGTGGTTTCTCTTTCTCAGTGTTCGGCATGGTAGCTATTACACTGAATGTATTATGGTTTATTTTTACATATCAGAGTGATGTGACTATTGTTTTTTTTAATATTTGATTATCAGTTGTGTACATTTTTCAGTTAATTTTTTTGATCAACAGATGTAATTCTGATCAGGTCAGAACTGAACTCTAGTGACTTTCGTGGTACGTTTTTTTTTTGTGAATCAGACCCCAGGATCAGGAGGAGCCTTCAGTCCTTCCTTTGCTCAATGCAGGATTCAGCAGAGTGAGTATCTGCTGTTTCCACTGTTTAGTTGTCTCTTATCCCTCACACTCCCTTTGGCCTGTGCTGAGTGAGCTGTGTACAACTGATGATCCCTCCGACACTGTGAAATGCCATTTGTATTTAGTGTGTAAGTGTATTGGCATATACAGGCTTTGTGCACGTCTTAATCATGTAAAGTTTCATGAATGAAAGCTCTCAAAGGAAACATGCTGTATGGGTATGGATGAAGGTCTAACTTAGCTGTCAATATCATAAAATAGATTATCCAAAATAGCAATTAGCAAAATAGCAAGAAATAACGTCACAATTAATCCCAGATGAGGTCATTTTGGTTTCCCCAAACAGAGAGATCTAAAAGGGTTTTACAGAGCAAACATAGTCAAGGAGATGAATATAGAGTTTGGTCTGTTCTACGTGCCGCTTGGGATTATGGGACCTGCTTCTGTTTTTCATTCCAGTGAAGCCCATCTTTGTGCTAGGTACAGCTACCAGCACTAACCTGGCACGGAAACCTCAGGGCTTATAGGTCATTGTGTTTAAGGTTAGCCTAACTCATCAAAACTAGCCAGTTCCTCATTATGTAGTTATATAACGGTTGCATAATCTATGTAACCCTTCACTGTTATTATTGTTGGCTTCTATGTCTTAGCCAGAGTGATTTGACACAATGCAGTAGTTTGAGGTTTAAGAAAAAAATAAAAACTTTTTAAAGCACTGTTATTGAATAAATCCAGGCCATCTACGCATCTTCCAACCACTTATCGAGTGCAGGGTTGTGGGAATAAATTATAAATCATTATCTGTAACTTAGAATCTTTAAGCCAAAAAACTGAGATGTTTTTGTTTTTACAAATGAAGTTTTATCAGATTTTTTGGGTTTTTGATTCTGGTATTGGGTTTAAGCTGTTTGAACTGATACATATTATATTACGAGGATCGCAGTCATCTGGTGTCAGGAGATCAACTCACATCTGGTATCACTCGGGGCCGTCTCCTCCTTTCCCTGTTGTTTTGTCTTCCAGAGGTTTCTCGAGAGCAGCAGTGTCTCTGCCTGCTACAACGAGCTTATCCAGATGGAACGTGGGGAGGTACGCTCACAGTTCAAGCTGAGGTAAATCAAGCTCATGGTCGCCACCATCAGATTATAGGCACAAACTTCTGAGACCTGGTCCCAAATAAGATGTACCACGCAGGGTTTTTTTGCGCTGTTTCATAAACATGCCGTATTGAATGCACTTCATCCCTTAGATTCATTTTTGGCAACTGGTATCACATCTAAAGGCTCTTTATTGCCTTCAGTTTAAGCTTTACTTAAAAATGTAGTTTAAAAACATACAGAGTATGACAAATTTTAACTTGAGTTGTTACTTTTGTTTCTGATATTTAGCGGATCGTGTGCCAAAGGTGACTTTTGTGTGAGGTGCGTTGGATGTGTCTGACTGTTCTTGCTGTCGTAGGGCATGTAACTCACTCTTCACTGCTCTGGAAAACTGTCAGGAAGCAGTGGAGATCACCAGTGAAGACCACGTAATACAGGTGTGGGGGCAGGAGAGCCGCTTACGTCTCAGGGCTCTGAACATGCATAATGGGAGATCTTGGCTGATTAATAAATATGTTGTCATGGGGGGCATTTCATCTGTGACAGTATGTAAACCCAGCGTTCGAGCGGATGATGGGATACCACCGAGGGGAGCTGATCGGGAAAGAGCTGACAGAGCTGCCAATAAGTGATAAGAACCGCGTTGACTTTCTGGACACCATCAACACCTGCATCAAGAAAGGAAAGGTCAGCATCTAGGAATGAACAGTGGAGATGCTTGTTGCATGTTCTTAATTTCCACCTTATTATTTTGTATCCTGATTTCATTTATGACTTGAGATCTGCTTTTTGGTATTCATTGGCTATTTGGTCTTCACCATTGAAAGCTAGTACCTTCAGGAAAAAAAATACTCCTGTTCCTGAGCTTTGCTGGAATTAAGTCAGGAATCATCCACTCGGAATCAATGGGAAGTAAATTGAGAGTCAGCTGGAAGTCGCCTCAGAACCAGAATGGTGAATATGTTTGTGTTGTTGAATGTATGCGTCTCCCTCCTCTGTAGGAATGGCAGGGTATTTACTATGCCAGGAGGAAATCTGGAGACAATATACAACAGCATGTTAAAATCACTCCTGTTATTGGGCAGGGAGGGTAAGCCATGTTTTTCTTATAAAAGTTTATCATCTTTGTATTGTGTTTTTGATCAATATGAATTATGATGAACCTTACAGAAAGATTTTTTTCATTGTGACTCATTGCATTTCTTGCAATTTATGTCTTCTCAGTTAAATTTCACAAGTGATGAGACTTAAATCTCTTACCAGCCTTTATTGTGGTGATTGTTTGTTCCTGTCTTGTTCTTTTCAGAAAAATCCGACATGTTGTTTCAATCAACAGACCTCATATTGACAACAACAAACAGGTGAGGCCATATAAAATTCAGATGAAGAGATTTTTTACTTATTATTTGTCCACCTCTAATGCAATATATATGTCGACTAGGATCTCAAAATCCAGATGATCCAGCACCAGGAAGCCTGGATGTGCATAAGAAAGGATGTGTAATTGGGATACATGCATTATAAAAACACGCGTTACTGCGTCTTTCGGTACAGTGCTTTACTTGCATCATTAAGTCCACTAACTTTGCATGACTGTTGCATAGAGTAATGAATCTACTTGCCAGGTGTTTGTTCTTAACTTTAAAGCCGGGCTGTAGGCAAAGCCTGTTAAAGTACCTTGGATCTGGCTTTCATTCCTGTCCAAATGTAAAAACATGATTACAAGTGTAATGAAATATGTGTATCTATTGCCCGAAAGAATCTCTGACCCCCAGCCACACCCCCTCCCCCGTGATGGAAAAATAGGCCGCAGGGAAACTAACCAATAAAGAAATAATTACCTTGATTACATGCCAGTCAGCTGATCCATCTTATCTCATTATGCACAGTGTGTAATGCTTAATTAGTATGTGATGTTTTTTCAAAGACTGGTATGGACAAAAATGTGAATCTTGCTAACAGAGGCTTTGAACCATTTATTATAAGCTGGCATTATCTCTCATTATATTTAGTTATTTTAAATATAGCACCTTTCCCAACATAGTTGCCCTAAAGCACTTCGTAAAATATCAAATTACAGTGTTACTAATTGGTGTGCAACAGTTAAGGATCACAATAGTGAAAATTAACAATAATAATGAAAAAAGGCAGAGAGGAGTAGAAAAGAGGAAACAAAAGTCCAGAGACTGATGAAGGAGAAGTCCTGGGCATCGAAGGTCAGCTGGCTGCTCGACCTCCCACGAGTAACAATTTCCAAGGTGCTTTTGGGAATGGAGCTGAAGTGGTTCTGCCACTTCAATCAGCTTCCTAGCCATTGTGTTTTTAATTAAGCGCGATCCCAACTGATGCTGCATACAGCACACTGCTAAAGAATAAGAAGGGCTGTTTCTACAAGTGTGGAGCTGCACTGTGGCGAATGATCGCGCCTGGTCCCTGCTATCCTGCACGAGTACGTGCCGCTCTCTTTTCACTGGCACGTGGATGGCATTTATTTCATTTACTCCTGCAATTATTGTCATTGTCTTTTTTTAAAATCTCAAAATGGTACATTAGCTTTCTGATTTATGCTGGTGCTTAATATGTGCCTGTTTTTTAAATGTTTTTTATGATGTTACTTCATTTTAGTACAGGCAATTATTAAATGCAGTTATAATAACATCACCAACTGCAGAGCCAGTGCAGGTTTGACCTTCCTGTCCAGGATGACAAAGATTTATTATCTGTAGTAGACAAAAATCAATGTCAGATAAGCATTTTATCTTTTTTGTGAGAATTATGTAAGTTCTTGGTGTAATTATACTATTCTGAGATACTGTTTTTAGTCCACTTTGCATTAGCATCTGAAATTATCTGTTTTCTTTCAGGGAGCATTAAATAAATCTCTATACCATCATGCGTCACTTTACAATGGGGATACGTTCTGAGAAATGTGTCGTTAGGTGATTTTGTCGTTGTGAGAACATCATAGAGTGTACTTGCATTAACGTAGATGATATAGCCTACTACACAGCCAAGGAAGCCAGTAATTTACATGATACTAAGGGATACACGCTAAACACGCACATTGCCAGGGTTGCCAGCTCTCACGCATCTGGCGTGACACTCTCACTCTTTCTGACTCTCAAGCTCACTCAAGAGATCTTATGGCAAATCTGTATTACAATAAGTCAAAACACTTGTTACAAAGTATCTTATTTAGCGCCATCTTTTTCTGTTTTGGTCCAGGCCTCGAATATACAGGTGCTAATTTTCTAATTTTTCTAATTCTAATTTTCTGAGATACTGAATTGGGGTTTTCATTAGTTGTCAGTTATAATCATCAAAATTAAAAGAAATAAACACTTGAAATATATCAGTCTGTGTGGAATGAATGTATACATTATACAAGTTTCACTTCTTGAATGGAATTAGTGAAATAAATCAACTTTTTGAAGATATTCTATTTATATGACCAGCACCTGTAAGATGACACCACTTTTTCCGAGGCATTTTGAGAAAAAAAATTCTTATATTCTGGACAACACGGTACTTATTTAATCACCCAATGTATGATATTTGATTCTTTGTTTACGAAACATTACCACCAATACTCGTGTAGTACTTCTTAAAGCATAATGCAAAAAATGCTAAGTGTTTCCACAATTTTAGCCACTAGTGTGTGTGTGTGTATTCGGTTTATATTACATTGCGGGGACCAAATGTCGTAATTATTTTTTTGATGTTATGGGGACCATTTTTCAGGTCCTCACAAAGATCTGTTAATGCAGTCAGAAAATGAAAAATGCCAAAAGTCTCATATTTTGTTTGGTTATTTATAGGTAAGGTTAGGGCTGGGTAGGGGTTAAGGTCATCATGTTGGGATTAGAGTTTTCCCCATACAAATGAATGGAGAGTCCCCACAAAGATATAATTACAAACCTGTGTGTGTGTGTCTGTGTGTGTGTGTGTGTAGGAGTTGTAGTTTCGAAGACTTGCCAATGTGATTCCGCTTTCCTGCTTCCCACCTTAAAATGCTGAGAAGATGCTGCTGCCATTGGATCAGCTTTGACATCATGTTTTAGTTTAGCTGTCTGCCAGTAGCTTCTCTTCTGTCACACTGCAGCTCTCTGCAGAGGCAGAGCTTTCAGTTCTGGTTATACTCCTAGTGATGGCGATAGTTTTGTCAGCTGGCAGCTTCTCTGTCAAGACAGAGTGATGAGATTTGAGTGGCAGGTGCCAGTCATGGAGGAGTGGTCCCAGCAATAGGAGATTCTTGTTGAGTTTGGTTTTCGGGGGAGTATGGGTGTCTATGGCGGGTTTGTAATTAACAATGAAGGACTTTCAGAGCAGCCTTAACAGGTGGACTGGCTACCCGTCTGAGGTACTGTATCTCCTGCCTTGTGCCCTGTTCTTCCAGGGATTGGCTCCTGGCCCTCGTTACCCTGTAACCGATAAGCAGTCAAGGGTGAAATATGGAATGGGATTCCCTTGCATATCACACCTCTGAAGTCTCATCTGTGATACTATGCAGAGGGATATTTTCACACTTATGCGACAGCGAAGGCTTTACAGGAAAGGGAGCTGTCCTGCCCATCTTTTCCAGGGCAAAAATATCTTGTGTATCATGGCTAGACCTCCGTCTGGCACATCATCCGCTTGGTGAAAATGCTTTTTGGCTGCTGCATGGCGGTGTTGACGTTATAGAGTCATTGTTGAAATAACGTGACGACTGAAAGATGAATGTGGTGACATTTACTTTTATTGCCGCTTTCTCTCTTGGGAGAATCATGGCCTTACTTCACAATCAAATAAATATGGTTTTCTACAATGGGCCTGAAAAAGAAAGTCTACTGGCAGTTCTGCAATTACACGCATTTCTAAAATGCAAGTTGGCTAACTGGGGACAGTATGTGGCTTAGTGGGTTAGGCTGCTGCCCCTATGATCAGTAGGTCACCAGTTCAAATCCCAAAGCTGGCTGAATGGTGTCACCATTGGACCCTCGAGCAAGACCCCTAACTTCCAGTTGCTTCAGAGACTGTCTAACCCTGCTTTCTCAGAAACATAGTTCACATTGGCTAGAAACACCTGCTAAAGTAAATAAAATGGGTAACACTTTACTTTACTTGACAGGGCATAAATCCTTAGTAATAACTCAATACTGCTGAAGAACAAATCATGAAAAAATATAGTTGCTGCTTAAGATACATCACGATTCATTAATGATGAACAAACATGACAGTATTTCACTTGAGTTACTCATTACTGGTTCCTTCGTAATTCCTTTAGTAGCTCACAAAGGTTTGCAGAATTAGATATAGTAACTGCTTGAGATGAAACGTGTCACGATTCATTATTGATGAACAACATGAGATCAGTATGTAACTAAGCCTTAGTTTGTGCTTAATTAATACATAAGTAATATTATAATACTACATTATTTGTGCCCCGTTAAGTAAAGTGTTATCATAAAATGTAAGTACAGTACAAATAGGGGAAATATGTCAGCATAGCATAAATCTCTCATTGGCTTATTGGCATCTTGATCCTAGACGTGTTTGTTTTCCCTAGCAGAGTAACACACTTGGATTCATGTATTCATGGTGGAATACATTTGATACTCAATTATTTACTTGGTCAAAAAGTGCTTTGTTTTGAAGTGCTCATTTTTGCAGCAGTAAAGAAAACCTGATTTGCCAATAAAATGTAGTACAAATCTATAGATTGTGGCTGTATCTATTAAAAACCCCAATCTGGACCAAATTTAAAAGGAAATCAGCCAAAAAATGAAGAGCACCAGAACACCAATCCCTTTCACTATTTCGGTACTATATAACTAATATTTTTACATGTTATGATCTTATGACCATCTCAGTTGACCAGTCTCCAATGGTTCAAAAAGTGAAAAGTAGTGACTTGTTTTAAAAAAAAAAATCATGTTTTTAATGCAAACGTGGGACACTTCATGTTAGGTCGATCTAAATTAAGCTGAGTCTGAAAGAGTTAAAAATTGATACAGGGTTTTTGAGAACGATATAGTATCACGAAATTTAATATTGTGCAAGGATGGTGTGATATACAACTCTGGAAAAAATTAAAGAGGCTACACTGTGTGGCAGGCTGCAACCAGGCTCACGGTTTTTAAGATAAAGGTGAAGTAGGAGACACTGTCAATGATCAAAGACCAGCCAGGTTGAGGGTAGAAGCAACTTTCTAATGACGGAGATGACCATCAACAATGCCTCATAAATCGGAGGATGACCTCAAGTGACCTTCAATAAGAATGGGCAACATTAAGTAAAACTTTCTGTCAGCACAGAATGCCAAAAGTTGATCTGTGTCACCAAGCTTAGTCTTGTTCTGTTTTTTGAGATGTGTTTGCTCTGCTCCAAAAGTGCTTGCTAGGAAAATATGAAATTTGCTTGATAATTTGAAATCTTTTTTTATGGCGGCCTTTCTCACTGAATTCATTGTCATTAAGATAGTGTATGTTATAATTTATTATTTGCAATAATAGTGTCTCTGTCTTGGTAGGTACATAAGTTAAATCGAGATGAAAAACACAGTGGTGATAATTCCCAATCAGGTACAGACATATTTATTTGTTTGTGTGGCTGTTTGTGTGTTAAATTATATGATACAGAAGTCAGAACCAAGTTTAGCCAAGTGATCACTGATGTGTTGTCATTGTTCCTACAGAAATGTCTTATGTCCCAATGTCGTGTTCATTTTCCCAGAATGCCATTCATCACGTCACAAGGACCGCAGGAAAGAGTCTGTTGACGTCAGATCCATCAGCTCACGGAGCAGCGACGGTACAGCTGGCCTGGCACAACGGGATGGGATGGGGGGGGGGGGGATCATACAGTGATGGAGTCATTCTGTGGGTGAGGGTGTGAGTCAGACACCTCTGCTGTAATTCAGTCAGATAAGTCCCCCCCCACCCACCGAACTGACGCACGACCTGGTGCTATTTACAGGATCAGGGCTGAGAAGCTCCTCTCACTGGCTGCAGTCATCCTCCACTTTATGTGAGGAGAACATTGCAGCCTGATCATTCAGGTCTTGTTTTTCAGGATTCTTGATGCAAGTATCTGGGTTCTTGTCAAATGTTGCGTACTCTTACATTAATTACATTAAGAACGTATTGTCTGATGTTCAAATCCCGGGGTTGACAGAGTGATTTTACCATTAGACCTTTAACCCCTAGTTGCTACAGGCAATGTCTGAACATGCTTTCTCCAAAAAAGAAAAGAAATTAACATTGCTTTGGATAAAAACATCATTTGTGTGCATCATTAGTTCAAATAGTGCATTTGTGTGCATCATTTCTCCTGCCGCAAGTTTCTGCTATGCCCAAAGTGTGTGTATGCAATGGAATGGCATCCCACTCAGGGTGTACCCCAGCCCCTACCCTGTGATGGACTGGCATCCCATCCAGGGTGTACCCCAGCCCCATGCCCTGTGATGGACTGGCATCCCACCCAGGGTGTACCCCAGCACCATGCCCTGTGATGGACTGGCATCCCATCCAGGGTGTACCCCAGCACCATGCCCTGTGGTGGACTGGCATCCCATCCAGGGTGTACCCCAGCCCCTCCCCTGTGGTGGACTGGCATCCCATCCAGGGTGTACCCCAGCCCCTGCCCTGTGGTGGACTGGCATCCCATCCAGGGTGTACCCCAGCCCCTGCCCTGTGATGGACTGGCATCCCATCCAGGGTGTACCCCAGCCTTGTGCCCTCTCCTGCCTGGGACAGGCTCCCTTGACCCTGACAATGACAAACGGTTGGAAGATGAATGTGGATACATAGCCTAGTTTCATTTCTGCTGTGTCTGTTATGTGGGAGCAGCACTGCTTCTACACTCCTCCAGGGTTCTAATGTTTTCTAATGTTCTTTGTATTTTTACCTTTTAATTCCCAGCCCCGAGTCTGCAGAACCGCAGATACTCATCCATGGCCAGAATTCATTCAATGACTATTGAGGCTCCAATCACAAAGGTAAACCCATTCATAAAACCTGAAAATACTAATATACAGGGGGTGGATATATTACAGTGTATTAATAACAGAGATCTGATAAGGAGTAGCATGACCCGCTGCCTTCAGAACAGCTTAATCCCTCCTTGGAATGGTGTCATGCATGTCCAGAACTGCACCATTCTTCACATTCTGTATTCCAGAACACCCTGTAAAGACTCAGTGGTGCTAAAATCAGATGGTTAAAGCAGTATGTGTGAGGGTATTATCATTTTGGAATTTGGAAATGTCATGAGGTATCATGTCTCCTTGGCAGTGACACGACCGTGTGAGGTGTAATAACTCCTGTGAGATGGCTTTCCATAGCAGAAGACATTGTGGGTCTGAAGGCATCTTTTGGCATTCTCCAGATATAAATCTTTATGAATGTAGGACCATATTACGTTTTCCAATAGTTCAGGAGTCCAGGTTTTGTGTTCCTTACGCCTGGTCAGCTTTTGTGTCTGCAGTCCCAGCACCGACTTGGTACTTCTTGGAACTCTGTTGCCTCCTGCTGCTGTGCAGAGTTGCATACTACACTACAGACCGTCACACCTCTTTTACAGCTGACGCGTGCAGCTGATTGGCAGACTCACCTTTGTAGCTTCATTTGTGATTATGACTTGGTTACTTTAAAGTTTCAAAGTCCTTCCTATACCTTTCTATAGCTAAAGTACTTCCTATAGCTCCCAGTGATAAGGAATCCCAATCTTTTAATTGCCATCGATTGCAAATCCCTGCATAAACAGAGACTCCCGCCTCCCACCTGCATTGACATCATCGTACTCCTCACGGTGACACACCGTCAGGCCTGACAGCTCAGTCTGAGTGCCAGCTGTGTGCTTACGTCCACTGGGCAGGTGATCAACATCATCAACGCAGCCCAGGAGAACAGCCCTGTGACTGTTGCCGAGGCCCTGGACCGGGTTCTAGAGATACTCAGGACCACTGAGCTTTATTCACCACAGCTGGCCTCCAAAGAGGATGACCCCCACACCAATGACCTAGTGGGGGGTCTTATGAGTGTGAGTGGAATTTGCCGAAAATAGGCGGCTAAAAACAGAAGCGTGACACATTACCCATGCATTCAGTTTGCATTAGTCTTCAGTATTTTTGTAATAACTTGTATAATTATTTTGATAATCTCTGCATGTTTATTTGTGGTCTGTAACCTACAAATAGTAGACTATGTGTAAGACTGTAGTGTGCTATAAAGCCCAAGGACAGTGCCTGTGTATGTATTTATAGTAAAGGACATTGACATTTATGTTATATCTTGCAGGATGGTTTGCGAAGATTGTCAGGAAATGAATATGTATTTTCAAAAAGTAAGTTTAAAAGTAAATACAGACATTAATCTGTTGGTTAATGTTTAAAGATACTGAGGCATTATATATTCATGTATAATATTCCTGTGAATGGAGTACAGGTATAATAAAGTGTAGTGCACCTGGAAATGATCCAAATGTCATTCATTTTGGATGTGTTTTTATGCAGTATCAGCGTCTCAGAGGCCAGTAATAATCTTTCCTTCTGTACTGAACAATCTGTTACCGACATCCTGCTCACTGAAGGAGCAGATTAGTTTCAAATACTTAATTATTCCCCAAACGATGTAGTGTTCCATTATCTCAGAAAGGAAAATACTTTAAATCATTCCTGAAATCCATACTTAGCGGGTACTTTGTGCCAGAGAGTTTGGCATCTGATCCTCACACTCTCTTCTGCAGACTCTTAGATCTGTGTTTCCCATTGCAGACATAAGCCAGAGTCAGCTGGGCATGCCTGTCACCCTTAGCGACATACCCCCGTCCATTGCCAAAATACTCGATGACGAGGATCATTGGGAGTTCAACATCTTGGAGCTGGAGGCTGCAACACACAAGAGGTGAGTGGCCAGGCAGGGGAGGCAGGCCTGCTGTATGAAAACAAACATCCTTCATTAGCACTGTAGTCATGGGAGAGACAGAAAGTGTGTGGGTTCCAGGCCAAGTGATTGACGAGCAGACTTTACAGACAGACAGGAAGACTCTAAAGCTGCAGAACATTTAAAGTTGCAAAATATATGCTTCATGATATTTTAGGCTTCAAGCACAATGTAGAATTTGCTATATATTTCAGATGCATCAGACTCCTTGGAATACTTCTAACTGTGACGGATCTTAGCATTAGCATACTTACGCTATAACTTTTTTTCAGACCATTAACCTACCTCGGTTTGAAAATCTTTGCTCGTTTCGGGGTGTGCGAGTTTCTGAGCTGCACAGAGGCAACACTGCGGTCCTGGCTGCAGGTCATTGAGGCCAACTACCACGCTTCCAACTCTTACCACAACTCCACTCACGCAGCTGATGTGCTGCATGCCACGGCCTACTTCCTGCGCAAGGACAGGGTCAAGGTACTCGTGACGCTGTGCTTCTGTGGCTGTGCTGTTTCTGCTGCCATTTCTCACATGAAACAAACCACCAAAAATAAGCACAAAAACAAAAAATCCATCCAGGAGAAAGTTTTTTTTCTTCCTTTTTATCTGACCATTTAAGTGTATTTTTAGATACCATAATAGTAGTACAGGTGCATTTAGAGTGCGGTAATATTGCCTTTCATGAGCCTAGTGCATAATAGATTATTACAGGCTTTGTTATATTACGATGCTGGGAAAAAAAAACAAAAATGTTTATATCAATAGGTCAATACTCCTGAATAAATAACGTTTCTATACATGAGGTAACTTTTGTCTGAGTGGATAAAATATCACCGTAACTTAAGAAAAGGAACAAGAAAACTTTGTGTGATTGTGCCTTTTTATTGCAACAAAAGCATTTCTAGCTGGCTAATAATTTTCTCCTTGTATTTAGTGCTTGACATGATTATTATTCTATCTAGGTAATTGAATTTCATGAATTTTTCAATTTTAATCTGATTAATTTCAATAAATACAATTAATTGTAATATTGCTTTTTTCAGTCCTCTGAAAATATATTAATGTTTATGTAATTATTTGATCAATCATAAGATAGATTTGTTAATACATATTCAGCTGCACAGGAGTGAAACCGTTGGTTATCCTTGTCTCCCAGGGCAGTCTAGACCAGTTAGACGTGGTCGCGGCTCTGATCGCTGCCACGGTCCACGATGTGGACCACCCGGGCCGCACCAACTCCTTCCTGTGTAATGCAGGCAGCGAGCTGGCGATCCTGTACAACGACACGGCTGTGCTGGAGAGCCATCACGCCGCCCTGGCCTTCCAGCTCACTGTGTCTGACAACAAGTGCAACATCTTCAAGAACACTGAGAGGTTTCTGAACTTTAACTCGTTTTTGCTAAGACAGAATACCCCCTGCCCGCCGGCCGCTTCAGACAATTCTGTGGCGCACCCTACATCTTAGAATTGGAACCAGGCCCAGCCTCAGCCCCTTTGATCCGACCACTTATATGAAGGCAGTTTAAAGACGTATTTATAAAGAGATATATTCTGCAGTAACAAGGGGTTTAACTGGCTTACTAAAAAGCCTTTAAATGAAAATGATTTTGCAAAGACATTATGAATTCTGCGATGGGTGTTTTCATTTAGTTAGAAATGGTTAAATATCAGCATTAGTCTGACTCTGTGAAAATGGATATAGTTAAGATTATGGGCATTAAAAAGCGGCAGCTTAATTGCTCTCTTTTTCGATTCTTTAGCCTTTGTGCCTCCTATGATAATACTGCAGTATTCCTGATGCTGTGATGGTGAGGGTCTCGCTTCCTCCCCTCTGGCTGCAGGACGCAGTTCCGGACGCTGCGACAGGCCATCATCGACATGGTGCTGGCTACAGAGATGACGCGCCATTTCGAACACGTCAACAAGTTCGTCAACAGCATCAACAAGCCCATGGCAGCCATTGAGGAATCCAGCAGTAATGTAAGCTTCTGCTTCCTTCTCCCACTACATCTGATTCCCCAGATTGTTTTGTGTATATGTTAGCAATAGACTGTGTGGGTCAGTGGACTGGTGAAAGTAAACATTCTGCGCAAAGTCAGTTTCTACTTGTGCAGATTTCACATTTTTAAAAAGTAACTATTTAAAGCATGGGTTCGTATGTGTCTTGATTTTGTGCATATAAGGCAGGATATTGATTAGCTGTAATAATTTTGTATCAGAGGTTCCCTGTAAACTATTGGGCTTAATGCAAGCTGCCTGTGTGATGCATTGGAAAGTATAATCACCCCTGGGCTCACACGTGTTGCAGAGCGAGGGCAGCGACTTCGAGTGTCCGGCCAGCATCCGGAACTCCCCAGAGAACCGGCTGTTGATTAAGCGCATGATGATCAAGTGTGCCGACGTGGCCAATCCATGCCGCCCCCTGGAGCTGTGCATCGAGTGGGCTGGCCGTATCTCTGAAGAGTACTTTGCCCAGGTGCTGTGAATGTGAGAGACATGGTCCGCGTCGTAATATTACCTGCGAGTTCTTGCTGTAGTGTGACTTTTCCTGCGTATTTTAATGGACAAAACATTGCACTATTGAATTATTTATTCATTTTAATTACCGGCTGTCCCCAGTTTAACAATGTCCTCTTATGGACAACTCATACTTATGAACGGACTGCCATAAAGCCTATCATTAAAATTTTGAGTTAAATACAATGGTTCATAATAACAAACACATGCACCACTTTGCGCGGCTTCAGCAGTCTGTCGGCTCAAAGTACAGTACTGTATGTAGGTACTTTAATTATTACTGTGTGATAATAATAATTATGTACTGTACTATTGTTCCGACATGTCTAAAAATTCAACTTAAAGACAGACTTAGGGAACAGATCTCATTCATAACCAGCGGACTGGTTAATTGTTAGAAGCTTGCCTTGTCCTTCCTGTAATATACTCCAGTATTCAGGTGACCATTTAGTGAAAAAAGAGATTGAAAGATGGATGGATGGATGGATGGCCAGATGGATAATCATTATATTTAATATTAATGATGATGATAATATATATTATGTGCATTTTAGTCAATTTGTATGTCATTTGCAAAGACTAGGAATGGCCCTTACCTTACTTGACCTTACAACTTGCAGGCAAGACATTGGATAAAAGAAGTTATTTCACGCTGCAGGTTTTATTTCCCGGTCTAACATGCCCCTTTCCGCTTGGCCCAATGGTTCAGCTTGTTTTCACACAGCTGTTTTCTGGATATTAATGCCCTGCAGTGGCCTGTGTGTTGCAGACAGACGAAGAGAAGAGACAGGGCCTCCCCGTGGTGATGCCCATCTTTGATCGGAACACCTGCAGTGTCCCCAAGTCACAAATCTCCTTTATCGACTACTTCATCACCGACATGTTTGACGCTTGGGATGGTAATCGTATTTGTCGTTCTCCAATCTGACTGATAATGTTATAGAAATGTTTACTTCTGTTGTTTATGTAATAATGAAAATGGAGATTTTGGTGCATATTTATGAATGAGAGCTCAGAAGATAATCTAAACCCAAAATATCCTAAGCCAGCAGGCCAGGACGCATTATTTACATAGCTGATCATGTCATATGCTATATACACATTTTTGTATTTTATCTTATAAAACCTGATCCGGTTTGCTAGCACATGATGATTATGACTTATTATCCAGCACATTAATAGGTCTTTGTGGGCTTTAGGATATGCAGGTTTACGCTTAACTCTGCTCTTAACTGTAATTAAAGTAGCATGTCAGCTTGTTAGGTATTTCAGGTGTGACCCCATCTTCCCTAAATATGGTCCTTAGGACTCTGACCGTGTACTGCTTCTCTAACCACTTATGACTCTAGAGTTTTACGCACAGCCTCTTGCATTAGTTTATATAAAAGAAGCGTTTTCCTTCTGAAACCCCAGATAACAGATTGTCCACCGTCTTATGTATACAGAGGGGTCAATGTCCTTTGCACGTTTTGGCAGCAGTCAGTGTCACGGTTCTTTGGGTCATGAGGAGTTAGGTTACCTGGGGTCCTCCTACTTTAGGTTGCCATCCTTCCCTCTGGATGAATGTAGATTTAATTTTAATGTGCACTTAGCCAAGTGTGCAGCCCTGCTTATCAGTGGCGGTTGAGATTAGGCCATCTGAAGCTGTTTCTTCGCTGTTCATACAGTACACTTAGGACCTGGGGCCGTTTTGGGCTTAAAGTGAAGTAAGAACATAACATGAATCACACACTTGAGGATCCAGTGTGGATTTTGTTTTTTTTTTTTTGCAAACCTGTTCTGCATCAATGGCACATGGCCAATGTTTATAAACAGTGAAAAGTGGGGCTGCTGATTCACATTTGCAGTTCTCACAATGACAGTGGATGTCACATGACTGGGGACTGGGCAGTGTTTTGGCAATACACTTATAACACACAGTGGTTGTGTAGTGCTTTGTTTAAAGGTTCTCTATAATGCTCCTGTGCTGCTGTTTTACCTGCACAATTCTGAACAATTTGTCCATTGAAAACCAAGCAGTGTGGTCTAAGATCAAAATCTGATACGTGGATATTAGTAGATACATAGGTTTTCTCTTTGCTGTCGTACAATAATAATAATGATCTGGCAGATGGCCCTGAAATACAAAATTATAGATTTGAAGGTAAAACTGTGACAATGTGTAAATAAGTGGTAAAGAATAAAAATAACTAATCTAAAATAATTGTTGTAATAATAATAATGAGAAAACATTTATCATATTACATTCTATAGCACAGCTGATGTTTAAAGTTGAACATCATTTCTAAGAATATTCTTTACAACAATGTATACAAGGTACAACGCCATATATCACATAGATGCTCTTGAATGGAAAATTTGGTTTTATATGCTAAGAACCAAAACTGGCACTACAGTTATGGTTGATTCTGGGGGGTAAGCATGTTTACAGTCAACAGTACAGTGATGTCATGGAAAGTTTTTTCTTTTTCTTTTTAACTGGTGGAGGGATGAAAGCAATAGAGTGAGATTTCTGTGGTTAGGGTCAGATCACTTTTAAGAAGAGCCTCACAACAAAGGCATCTCATTGCAAGGGTCACGGCAGGGTTGATCTGATACAGGACACACTGGGTGGGTCAGTGCAAAGCGCACTGCTTTGATGCAGGACACCAAAAGAGCATGCAGAGAAGAATGCCTATGTAATTTTTTAGATGACAGATGTTTATCCTCCACTGATTGGCCAGTTGGCCTGGTAGTCTGCGATGATTTACAGTGGAAAAACTCACCCTCTGCCTGATGCTTAGAGACCTGAAGTCATAAACAGTTAGTGAGTGAGAGATTTCACATACATAGCAGCTGAACATCTTAAAAAACTGAATCTGGGAAATTCTTTGGTCTGTAACTGCGTCTTGTAATACACTTACATTTCAACATTGGTTATAAGTTTTTATTATTCTTTATTATTTTCATTAAATGTGTCTGTTCTGAGAATTAGAGAGTGTACTGTAGTGATACTGCTGTATTACATGAGCTTTTACTAGTATTAGATGTACTGTAAAGCATCCAGTATTACTGCACACGCAGAGTGTGGTGTGTGTTTCTCGACAGGAGAAGTGTCTGTAAAGTCAGTAAACAACCCAAGCCTTGGCTCCACGTCTCTATTTAATTATTGTCCTGTACAAACATAACATCAAATAACTCATTAAGTAAAACTTTTCCCTAAACATGTTCTTCTCTAAAAAAAATGCCCATCGTATGGAATCTTACAGTTTTTTAGAAAAAAAATAAATAATTATGTGTTGTTCCATGCAAAGTTGTTCCAGGACCACTCACTGACTCAATTGATGTGCTTGACCCTTCGGGAGCCTGAAGGAGTCTGTAAATGGTAGTAATTACTGCATAGAGGCCAAACGTGGCACATTCACCTTCATCTCCACTTTCTAATCCCTTCTGCAGCATTTGCCAACCTGCCTGGCCTGATGGAGCACCTGTCGGAGAACTACAAATATTGGAGGAGCCTGGACGAAATGAAATGCAAGAGTCTCAGGCCCCCCCCACCCTCCTGAAGGCTCCTGGAAGACTGACACCTACGTCCGGAGATTGGTAACCTTGAATGTAGCCATCGCTCCTATCAGCCTCCCCACTGTGACATCATCACAATCCATGATGGCATCAATGACTGAAGCAGCCTGCCAGACACAAGGCATCCTGCAATGGACTGCAGATGAGATGCAGAGGCAGGGTGGAGGTGAACGACCAGTCACACGATTTCACTTGACAATCTTTTCCAGTTTGAAAGGTCAATATGCTTCAGTTGCACTTTATTAGAGGATTTTTTTCCTTACATTTTCTGTCCTTTGTTGTGTTACGTACGTTATGTATGTTACGTAGCTGCAAATTGGTAGCATTGGTGGAGTCGTCGTTAAACTGCTTAAGAAATATTTGCTAACAACGATGTTGTCACTGCGATTTAAAAAAATTTTTTTTTACCGTAGTGAGTCATCTGGAAAGACATGTAGCAAGACTACAAAAAAGAAAACAAAACCTACTTTCTGAACCACAGTTCACTCTCTTTGGACAGCTAGCTTATTTACAGTAAATCATTTGTATTGACACTGACAAGCCATTTATAGAGAGAATGATTGCGCACTGTGGTTAAAGCCAGAATCGGAGCACTAGGAGCCCCTTAGATTAGCGGGCTGCTAGGCTCAGAACACTGAGATTAAATTACTGTAATGTATTTCACCACAAGAAAGCCACTCTGTATAACCAACCAACGGAACTATTTGTGGGTGGCCAAAATATCTGAAGCCAGCACTTATGAACCAACCAATCCATGCTAGATTTACATAGGTCTTTGTAACGTACATATCCCTGTTTGCTTTGAAAGCGTTTGTGGTCAAGTCCAGATGACATGCGCGCGACACGAAACTGTAAAACTATACCAAAGTTTATAATAGGCACCTTATAGCTGTTTTATGGTATAGTTCACACACACACACACACACACACACACACACAAACACGTACACGTATGTATGTGTGTGTGTTTAT
>JAODLD010000124.1:10628738-10639974 GCA_026781065.1 Mormyrops boulengeri
CAAGTCACCTACAAAGAAGAGTGACCAGGCCAACTGACCTATATACAGTAGAAATGGAACTGGAGGAGTTTGACCTGAGATGAAGGAAAAGCAGCCAATGAGTGCTCAGTATATATGTGGGACCTCCTTCAGGACAGCAGGAAAAGCATCCCAAGAGGCCACCTCATGAAAATGGTGTAGAGGAGAAAGTACGGTTAGCTAGTCACTGGATGTGAATGTAAATATAGAATATAAACTGCAGAGAACAGTACAATTTACTTTTCTGAGGGAGGTGTGTCCAAACTTTGGAATGGTACTGAGTGCGTGTATCATGTATATATCACATTGTGGGGACCCCACGATGTGATAAAAACCTGCTATTTTGACGTTGTGGGGAAACTCAGTTTTATAAAAATCTGTGACTGCAATCAGAAAACTAAAAATGCCAAGAGTCTTGTATTTTGTCAACAGTTAGTCCTCTCAAATTATACTGAAATGACAAATGTACACTGTTTATAGCAGGGAGAAGTGAGAAGCAACCAGGTGCTTGTAAAACCTGAGAGTAAATATATACTGAAGGCACATGAGGGCTTCTGTTGTGGAAAAAGGAACTTTACTGTACAATATGTATGAGATGTGTCACTGCTGCTTGGAACAGGTGTAAGACACCATGGGGAAATATAAGTTAAATTTAAATTAAGCATTTGAATATTAAACTCAGGATTTAGCTGAGTGTACAAAATCTGTGCTATAAATGGATATAAATTTAATTGCTTTGCCATTGGGATAAAAATCAGAATTATATTTATTCACCACAACCTTCCCCTCAGTGTATTATTGTCAAACAAATGTCCAAAACTGGGCATTACCCTGGAATACATTTTTTGTGAACAAATTAGTTGTTTACAACTCTAATGGAGAGTTGAGCCAAATCGTGTTTACTGTTTTAAGTGCCACATCTGGTCTGCCCAGGACCATAGGGTTGGGTAACATTCTTTGCTTTGCAGAGCATCTGAATGTAAATTAATTAGAAATAAAATCCTCAGCTCTGAAAATGTGTTCTGAATAAAGGTCCCTTACCCTACCAACTGTTTTATCATGTGGTAAAGGCCATAACAAACTCAGAGATTTCCCAGAAGAACTGTTGTGCAGCTGTCTGGTTGGGTTCTTTTCAGCAAAATAATAAATATGGAAGTCTGCACTCAGGGCCCAGCTCACAAGGAAGCTCTGCGTGCCTTATTGATGCCATATTTCACATGACTTTCCTGAAGGTTGTATAGAATCCCCATGTCAAGTTTGATGGATGTTGTCATGGCTCCGCTATGATGTGAACTCCTCTAAGCAGATTCTGTCTTTGGTGTAAAATGACAAATTGTCATTTGCCAAAATGTCCCTTTAACAATTTTTTTTAATTGGACTGCTGTCTCTACCTAGTGGCACGATTGTGGAACTACAGGCACTTTAGGCGTTAATGACTAGTCTTTTTCTACACAGAACAGGGTAATGGAAAGAGATCGCATCTGATGATCTCAAATATATATTTGTTACCATCCCAGTTAACTGAAGAAGCACGCCTGCACAACATAATTATTATTCATGCTTATTCAATGCTAGGCCAAAATCTACCTTGAGGTTTGAACGACGGTATATTTAAATTTCACTAATTATTGATAGCTGTGGTTTGTAACTTTATTTACTGTACTTAGTGTGTATAGTACAAGGAAAGGACTTTAATCGGTACAAACCTGCATAGCCCTTGTGTCGTTTCTAACGTTTACAAAGGCTGTATAGTTGTTTTTTGTTTTGTTTTTTACTAGCATCTGTGTTTTCTGCTAGCACCCAGACCTGGCTGACTGTAAGTTGCGACCTTATGATTGCTGCTTGTGATTATCTGTCCACAGATATTTTTTAAATAACTTTGTGATCCAGCTTCAAAATTATGCAAAGATGAAGTTTTAGTTTTTGTCTTGTTATATAGAGTTGTACGTTTTTAATCTTTTTTTTAAGAAACTATTGTGTGTTGTATTTTGTAATCTATTTATTTTGCTCATTTAAGGTTTTTTTGTAAATTTTTTGACTTATCTAAATTTTCTGGGATCAACTTTTATCCCACCAAAACAAAAAACTACCTTACCTGATTTCCTCATTTATTGTAAAAATATGTGGTGTAATGTTTGTTCATTGTATTAACAAAAAAGCTATTAGGCACAGTGTTCGTTCACGCTTCTGTTTTGGAACAAGCATTTTACATTTCTGTCTGATGTACAATGGAGTGACAACCACCTCAAAGACAGTATTTGTCTTTGAAAGGGTTTTCAGCTGTTAGACATGTTTTTGTTTTCAAAAAGTACATTTTCATTTGATCAATTAAGAAACATATTTGGCAAGTGAAAATATATTGACATTCAGCAACAGTGTTACAACAAGTTTAACAATAGCTTTTTTTCCTCAGATTCTGGAGAGTGACATGAAGGCTGAAACTATTTTACCGATGACAGCCTTTTCCTTAATTTCATGAAGCTCACAGTGATTGCATAACTTATTACCTTTGCTAAATAATTCTCCCCCATGAAAGCCAAAATATCTACAATAATTATTAGCACTGCAGTACTTATGTACAGAAGAATCAGTCAACCATATATCTGTGTTTTTACCTTTAAATGGATCACTTTTTCTGTAAGTATAAGAAGCTGGGGTTGATTGAGAAGAATCTTCCTCTAACAGATTGATATAGTATATGTACAGTATGAAATGGGAAACAGGCCATCATGAATGATTGAGGGTTGTTCTTGTGATAATGCAACACCATAGCTACAGCCCACAGGGTGTTTGCTGTGCTGTGTGTGTAGCCTGTACTGATGACTCAAGCTTGACATGCTGCCTGACCGAAGGCACAGTGACTCCCATTTGTTGCCTTATTGTTCTTCTCTTGACAGGGTTTATTAAAACAGTGAAATATACTGATACAAGTAAGCCATAAAGTAGTAGAATCTTTGAATTGACAAATCACAGGTCTGGTGTGTTCAGGTATACTTTTTCCTTTGGTGTTGCCGTTTAGCAGGCTGTAAGACATTTCTGAGATTTAAGATCAAAATACATGAGCAATGAGAATGTATTCAGTATTTCGTTGGCCAATGCCACGACTAACAAGAGTTGAAAAATATGCCCAATGTGAATATATTTTTACATAAGAAAGAAAACTTCAAGGTTTAGACTCGTGCTACAGGCAAGGGAGTGCGGCGGGGTAAACGCCTTAATTTCACATAAACAGCCTAATTTGCCTAAAGGCTATAATTAATATAATTTGAACAAGGCTTACCCTGAAAAACTGCTATATACCCCATTTTCAAATTAGAACCTAAAGATGTCTTCAACTTTAAACAAGCTGTTATACTTTTTGTCAATGCATATTAGAAGCATTGTCTATATGGCAAATTATTTTCAGAAATATTAACTTTTTTATGGTAATATCTGATCATTTACATCTAGGCAATGTCACCTCACCCCACAGAATCAGTTTGTCAGCATCATTCACGCAGGTGATTTTGTGTCTTTCCTGTTAAGCACCTTCTCAACTCAGCTATTAACCTGCACTCACAGTATCTACAAACAAAGCTTCTCCTTCAGGCCTGTTTCACCTTTAGGACCAATCACAGCCCCAGGCTGCTCCTGGGGCAGCCAGACAATGTCCCTTTTGAAAGGGAGGCTGCGCTTCACTGTCCCTCGCTCTGGCTCCCTAGAGTTTATCTCTGAAGCCAACAGCTCAAAATAATTATGCAAACATGGTCTGAAGTATTTATCTCAGTTTGTTGTATTCATTATGGCTAAGGATGAACACACAGCTCACTTTATGCATGCAATTAATCAATAATCAAAGCATTCCAACAGTAGAAAGGAGACAAGAAAAAAATCTCCTCCCCCCCCCCCCCGGCATATTTCTTGAAGAGAGGAGATAAAGGTTAATTCTGTGTAAATGGGACTGCTAGCAACCTGTTGTTAAGGGGGGACATGGAGGGTTTAGCGGTGCCAGACTGTGGACATTGACAATGTGCCAATAATTTTTTTCTTTTAAATTAACTAACGTTACAACCAAGAGAAATTGTAGAGCAAAGTTGTATATAAGCACTATTTTTTAAAAAAAAAAAGAAATCGCCTTTAACACTGAAAATTATGGCACCATGCAATTAAAATCATCTGTATTTTTCAAAGATTCTATCGTAATGTTCTTAGTTGTTAAAGTGGGTACCATCACCGTCATGCTGGTTCAACCATAACGTTCCACATTCAACGTAGTGACTGTGGTTAGTCTGAAATACCATTTCAGTACGTTTGTTTAACTTTTTTTGTCAAAGGAGACTTTTTGGGGTCACAACACAATGCTGTACTTGTGAGATATGGTAAACAAAGCAGTACTGTGGTTGGCAGGCAACTAAAGACCTTTTACGTTTATTTTGTACAAGCTCATAGAAAACCATTTATTTGGCATTCAATGAAATAAATATAACAATGTGTTCTTTACCATTGACACAAATGGTTGTTTTAAAATATACAAACTGTACGAGTGCAATAAAATTTAAAATGAAGCAAATGCTGAAACTCATTCTGTCATCCTGATTTCTGATACAAGGCCCATACATTTACTGGCAGATTGGTATTTGAACTATGCCTGGTCTCTCGCAGCAATCGGACAGGTGCAGTACAAGAACCAACAGCATGCTTAAAGCACTACAGTGTAAAACATTATACAAATAACACTAATAAAATGTCCATCTTCCATAACTGTTTATCCCAAAAAAGACAGGGAACAAGGCAGGATGAGACTTCAGTCAATGACAGGACACCAAAATAAAAAGTAAAATCACTTCACAATAAATACGGCCTATATTTTGGTGCAGAGGTACCACTGCTAGGCACTATACACCAAGTCAGAGGCCTCCGTTCTGGTCCAACTTGTGGAAGAGGGAGCTGCTTCTCAGCCTAGACTCCCTCTCACCATTCTTCCATACGATGATCAGGTGATCCGTGGAGCATGAGACCACCCCTCGGTCCGTGAAGTTAATGAACATCTAAGGAGGAGGGGTAACAACCGTTGGGGTTCATAATGAGTCTGACGATGTAAGGACTACAGACAAGTTGCAGTTACAATTACAGTCAGTCCTGCCACAACGTGATATATCGCACCTAAAATCTATTCCAGCATGATTTATATATTAATACCCAAGTCCAATAAGATGCAGAATCACATTTGTGTTTTGCGCGATTTTCTATCGGAGAGAAAAACACTATGCGAACTACAACTGCATAATTTCTTAGCAAGAAGCACTAATTGCACACAATGACAGCTAATTTGTTCTTTTGAACTGGTTCTTTTCAGTGAATTGGTCGACCCAGTTTTCAATTGTAAAAGAATCAAACTTTTTGTACATTCCCGTACTGCGCAGGTCTATGTGTTACATTCTAAAAATTTGACAAATTATATAAAAACACAGCAGCATTTTTAAATTCACTTACATTTGCTTTTTGTAGACTGTCTGTAGCCATGTTGCCTTCAGGGCCCCTCCGCATACCGCAATCCGTTGTATTTGTGCTGTGTGCATGCCAGGCCGCATGGTGGCTATGGCTCACTACTCTTAACCAATGATGGCCAAAACAACGATTCATGAACCATTTGCTGTATTTTCTGACCCCACTAGATGTCCTCTGTTCAAAAAAGGACTAAAGGCATGCTCCAAAGTAGACCAAGATCACCATGTACTGGGGTCAGAAAATACAGCAAATGGCTCCTGATGTGTCGTTTGGGCTATCCCTACTCTCGGCTCTCGGCAATCAGCAAGTTAGACAGTTCAGTACTGTCGGTTGAAGCAGTTACTAGACAATTCTCGTGAGACTCATAAGACGCATAGGGGATGTTTATTATATAATCTATTAATGTTCTATTATGATCTAATTACATTATGGGCCACTGGCACCACTGTTTATATTTAATCCCTTTCGTTTGGCGTAAGTTACTAAGTTTTGGAGTAGCAATAGCGTCATCAAATTTTTCCAATTGGATATGTGTATTTTAGTACAGGATTTTAGTGAACGCAATGTTTTATAGCAACACATTAGTCGCACTGTAGCAGGACAGTCATTTCATGTAAGGAGGATGGAGTAACAAAGGAATATGGACTACCAACCCCTGTTTAAGATAGGGTTTTTCTTCCTGGGGAGGGACTACTTAAAAGGCGACACTTCAAAGCCCTAAAAATGATTTAGAAAGTCAACTACAACTTCAAAATTTTGTACGTTGTTGACTGTGCTTAGACTACAGGTCAGTAGCTTTACCTGGATGGCTCCAGAGTGTCCAATCAGATCTCCGATCAGTTCCAGGGTGCGAAGGGCCGGAGCCTCCTGGACCTTTTTCACTGGTTGGCTGGCCTGTTTGCTCGTCCTCCCAAAACTCCACATTCCAAAGAAGCCTGAGACGGAGCATAACACCCATCATCTTTCTATAGCAAAAACCACCAATGACACAATGATGCTCTTCTCCTTGTGCGAATGCTCCAGAAAGTCAAATGGCACACAAAAAGTATGTGCGTGCGTATGTACCACTTTCACCTGAAGCTCAGACAATATATCTTTCAAAATTCTCAATATAAATCTTCACAGAGGAGGACCCATAAGAGAGAACCCTAAATTATTACAGCATACTGAGAAACAGTGGATCTCAGAATGCAACGACATAGATTTCTCTAAACTTTGCAATGGATGTACGATGAATGAACAGTGGAAATACCATTGCAGTGCCAAGCCACTAGACATGTGGCAAACATTACTCCTGGTGACATCACCCCAGTCTCCACCTAGACTTGAGACGGGTCCCATGAGATCAGTAGTTTGGTGGCAAAACCAAAAAATGTATATGAGAAAGTGTTTAGTTTGAAATGTGTTTCCAAAGCAGAGACTGAAGGGGTCTTTCTGCTCTCCTGCTTCAGCGATCTACAAAGCACCACCTGCACTGCATTAGCCAGAATGCAACCGACAGAGGTGCAGGGGGTAGAGTGCAGTTTCCCTCCAACGGTCCGCAGGTTTTGAGGCTGCAACACAAACCCTCTGCTACATGGCCTTTGAAGTCAGGACGGAAGGTTTCTTTGCCAATTACAGCTAACATTGAAGGAAGGCTGCAACGCATGCAAGTCTTCACCCATGATCTGGATGATTTGTATACACATACAATAATAGTGTGAATGTACAATACATTTCAACTAAGCAGCACTCTTGGCAGCAGTATAGAAACCACTTCAAGGAGCACAAACAGTGTGTGGCTCTGCGCCTGCGCTCAGGAGGTCACCAGTTCAAATCCCACTGTCGGTAGTCACATACTGTACTTGCACAAATGCCAAATAATCATTTCAAACACATGATGAATTTCACATAGTCATGGCGAAGTAACAAATCAAGTTCAAATACTGGGGAAAAAAAATCATATATAATTTCTTTTCCAGGCTTTACAGACTCCACCCTCAATATGAGCTGAATCCAGTTCTGTAACTGACTGTATGCGGTAAGCTCGGACGTTGGTACCGACACCTCCAGCCTTACATGGACCAGTCTTCATAACTGGCAATGAGCATCTCATAAACATACGGTGTGCTGAAAAACCCCGGACAGCTTTATGGACCAGGCCATCACCTGCGCTGGCTGGTTCTGCTGGCAGAGGAAGGTCCTGGAGCTCCCATATCCTTACACTGCCATCCTCAGAGCAGGACATCAGCTGCCTGCAGGGGGGGAACACAACGCTTCAGATGCTACGTCACCCTTCAGACCCCCCCCCCCAACTATACATCTGTACACAGCCTTATTTCCCCATGCAGTGAAATAATTCAAGGAAATTAAAATCTCTCCTACAAGTCTTACCTCCTCATTTAATTACCAACATCTACATTTTAGGAAGATTTATTGTACATTACAAACTATTATATTCAGGGATGGACATAACTTGTACGCATTCACCTTTAAAAGCGATACGTGCGACAATGAATTGTTTGTGAAAGCACAAATTTGTACTTATTTTATGTGCATTTGCACTGCTATGACAAGAAAATACCTTGCATTTTAACCCGGATATCACAAATGAATTACCATATAAAGATTAAAATGCATTATATTTTGTTTTCATATCAGCGCAAATGCATAAAATAAGTACTCATTTACACTGTTACCACAATCGATGAATGCGTAGTGAATTCATACAGTGAATTCAGTGTAGGTGAATGTGTACTTGCGTATCAGTTATGTCCATCCCTGATGATATTCCACTTTTATTATAATGATTCTCATTCTCTGGCATCCCATCCAGGGTGCACCCCAGCCTTGTGCTCTGTGCTGAGCTCCAGGTCCTCAACAATTAAAAGATGGACAGATTCTCATCACAATACTATAATACCGATGATTAAACAAGCAACAAAAAAGACATACATCAGAATCCTTTACCAGTATAGCTAACAAATTCATCTTAGCTGTTTCTGAGATACTAGAACCACCACATCTGGCCATCACACCATGTTTAAAATGTCTTACATCAGACATCTTGTGTTTGGCGGTATACTGGTTCATACCGAAAACCATTTTTCACTATTGTTATGATATTAATTTTTCTTATACCGCAATACCGGTTTAAATAACGTTCGAAAAGTGGCACAGTTGGAAACTGCTTAAGGAGGGACCTTTTTCACTGCTGTAAACAAGGCGTGACATAGCACACACTCCGCATTCCTGGTCATTCATAGCTCTTGCACCATAGTGTACCTTGACGGCAGGGCAAAGCTGCTCTCAGTCTAATCATAGAGGGTAGAAAAGGTGTTGGTCCAATCTCCTTTCTTACTTCCTGCTACATTTCCCCTGGCCAATGAATGATGGGGGCGTGCTTGTCTCACCACCGTTACAATTTTTGAGTAGAACGCACCATCATGTGTGGCCCTCAGATGTACAATGACATCACAACAGCCACTTGCTGTGGATCGTCTGCAGGTGGGGACCAGCCTTAAACCTTGCTAAAGCTTAGCCACACAGAATAACTGGACCATTTAACCCAGTTTGCATGCTGTATGTATTCAGTTACAGTCACATGATTTGCAATTCAGAGGAGGAGGCTGTTTGTTTTAACAGGTATTTGTACCTAATTAAGGAGCCAGAGCACCATTGCAAGTGTAATACTGCTATGGATTGATTTGATGAGGCACCCTGAGACAAAGTGTCTTAACCCTGTCGGCTTCCAGGAAAATACCTGGGAAAGTTCTGCGTGTTTTGAGGGCACCATGAAGGCAGTATAACGTCACATGAAACATGCTCCAAAGATGCTCACATCAAGGGCTGGAATTACAGCAAAACCTTTGGCCCTATAAATAAATTCTGCTTCCACAGTTTATGTCTTTTCACATAATAAAAATTATACTGCTAAATTCCTGGAAAATAAAAACCTGAGGAAAATAAATGAAATACACAGAGGAACCAAAACATTATGACTACTCCCATATGAAGCAAAGAATGTTGACCATCTCATAAAATGGTGCATGTTAAGCTTTTAAACAGTCAGGAGTGATTTTTTTTTTTCTTAATGGCAGATTTGCTCCAGGTCCTCAGGTTGGTTGGATGCTGTTTGGTGACTGCAATTTTCAAAGAAAACCACAGGTTCTCAATGGGGTTCAGATCTGGACTTTGACTTGGTCACTCCAGAATATTCACCTTTTTGTTTCTTATTCACTTCTTTGGCCTTCTGCTCTGCTTTTGGCCCGTCCTGCCGAAATGCTGTTGGTCCAAGCTTGAGTTCTTTTTGTTTGGAAAATTAAGCTTTGTTTGGGAAATGAAGTTTTTCTTATAATATCCCTGTATTTTGCTCCATTCCTTCTTCCTTCAATGTTGACAAAATCCCCAGCTCCTGTAGCTGAAAACCATCGCCATAGCATGATGCTGCAGCCACCATTCATCACTGTTAGCTGGCTCACTCTCACCTTCTGGCAGATGCTAGAGATGCTTTCATATAGACTTTCTTGATGAATGTTTTCTCTCTTCAAACTGGCCACTTTCACTCCGGCACCTACACTGGACATGGAGCGTCCAAATTGAAACTTGGAGCGGTGGAAGAAGGCCGTCTGGTCTGGTGAATCCTGTTTTCTGTCCATCATGTGGACAGCTGGGTGTGTGTTGAGTTTCTGTGGGATGTACACAGCTACACAGCAGGGTTCAATGCACTTTGGGTCATGACAAATTACTCCTGTGAACATCACTAAAATTATGTTTCATCTATGCCACCACAGCTCTTCTGTTGGTTTGTACAGCATTTGCTCACATCTTGCGTCGAAGAGTCTTGGCTCCCCAACACCGTCGGCGGATTGTGGTTTCCACCTCTGTCTGTAGGTACTCACCAGGGCTGACCATGAGCACCCCACAAGCCTTGCCATTTCTAAGACGTTCCGAACCAGGTGTGCAGCCATAACAATTTGGCCATTAAGAAAGTTACTGAGATCTTTATCCCTGTCCATTTTTTTCTGCATTCAACACATCAACGACGAGTACCAAACGTTGAATAGCCATCTAATATATCCCATTCTTTGACATGAACCATTTTTACAAGTTCTCATTTTTACAAGATTTTAAGTCAACATTATTCATTTCATATGGGGATGGTCATAATGTTTCGGTTAATCAATTTATAGAAGCTTAGACTTCAATGCAGTAAGCTGAATTATATCCTTTGAAAAAGGGGTAAATACTGTATTTGCACAGCTTCTACATATGATTATCCCTGACAAAAAAAATCAACTATTTTCTGGCAAGTAATAAAATCTCAAAACATCAAACATCAATTTTTATAAAGTGTCCAGACAAGTCCAAACAACTTAACCAAATTGTGCATGGGTTATAAAACTCCAGTGAAATATATTTTTTCATTTGAATTCCCAGCTCTCTCTAGGTTTTTTTTTTCCCCCCCAAGTACTGAAAAAAACTTTTCTGCAGCCTTCACTTGCTGTGCACAAATGTACATCAAATTCTATAAATATGTAATATGAACCCACATACATACATTTTATGGTTTGTGTACATCTATACCAGCTAATGTTCATGCACAGACCATTCCAATAATAAAAGCCCCTCACACAACATGCACAAAGCTTCAAATTATACTTGTACAACCCATATACACACGTGGACAAAATTGTTGGTACCCTTCGGTCAATGAAAGAAAAACTCACAATGGTCACAGAAATAACTTAAA
>JAODLD010000124.1:10670968-10682314 GCA_026781065.1 Mormyrops boulengeri
TTTTTTCCATATATCGCCATACCTCAGCATAGTTAAAACAACAGCTGTAATGCTTCAGTAGGCAGCAAATTATATAATATTGTTTGTTGCTAGAAACGCTATGGATCACTGTGCAAGGTGTATTGAGAGGGGACCCCTGGTAACTGCATACCCTTCTTATTAACGGTCATAACTTTATAACGGTAATTCTCCTTATATAACAGTTCAGCATTGTAGAATTTATAGCTACTCCGTCAGTCTGTGCCTAAAATTTTGGATTATGTGTAATATAATTAGGTCTGCAATTAAATGCATATCGGTAAAGCAAAATCACTTATATTATCGATTTATCATGGTAATAATTATTAAAATCATATAATCAATAAAACATGTTGCTATTGAGCTGAATCAACATTACCAATGTAATAAAATGTGGGTTATACTATCAAGTAATTATTTTTTTAAATAACCTAACTAATAAAAAGATAGATTTTCAAAAACATTCGTAAATGTGTTTTCTTGATGTAAAGGCTTTCCTCCGTGGGAAAAATTCAATAGTGATACGGGCAGAATCTTAAAAAATACCATGATACAAATTCTTGGTCATACCGCCCAGCATTACCTATTGTTCTAAAGAAGATGTCAAATCCTGAAAATATCTATACACCATAAGTGAGTCATTTTTTTTACTATTACATCAAACTTCTTTTTCGAAAGTTATTGATAGTGTATTTCGGTTTTGGACTGTTTCAGATGGTAGCGAGTTAACAAATATGTCATTGTATTATTTGATGTACTGTTTTGTCCAGTAGGTAAATTTTCCACATTTCCATGTACAGTACATCTCTTCCAATCACCTTCTGTCAACAAGTGTAGTAATTGGAGATTAGATTGGCCAGTCAGATATTAGCTGCCTTGGGTCTCAGATTGGGGCACAAAAGTAATGCTGTGCTAAGTTGAGGGAGTGTGTAGGCAGAGTTCAGCGCGCACAATAAATTACACACCTTACATGTTTAAAATATGTGTCTATTCCTCACTTCCAACATCTGCAGCATACTATACACTTTCTTGTTATTATTTAGTTATGTAATTGGCAGGGGGCAATTATTATTTTTATAATACTGCTGGACAACAATAAATACCTACCAGGATACCAACAAAGTCTTTCTCTTTTGTACTTAGTGTTCTTGTTAGAATTTGAAAGTTTAACAAGTTCCTTACTTGACCACTAGATGACAGTCCATAACAGCTGTAGAAGAGCCATCCTATAACATAGCCAAACTTTACATGACAAAACCTATAGGGAGTTTTAGCTGATGGATACACATTTTAATAAAGGAAGGAGAAGTACCCAAGTCTGTCATTTACTGGCTCTTTACTATTGTTTATATAAAGATTGCCTATTATTACAAAAAACCATGTTTACGTCAATATTTATACATAAAAAGAATGTTATACCAGATGTCAGGGAAATATATACAATGAAATCCAATGTATACCTGTCAGTGTGTACGAAAAAATCTTACTATGCATTTAACTGGATTTCTTTTTCAAACAATTTGACTTGGATCTGTACATAAGGAATTGTTTTGACTCCATTACCTCCAATACGCGCTGATGATTCATGTCTAGTGTTGTGTTGCACTCAGCTGGAATCTCTGATATGCACCAATGGGCAGGACAAACTGTCAAACAAGGTGGCTAAGGTCAAGATTTCCTTTTAGGTTTTCAACTAGACCTTCAGCCTTTGGAGAAATGTCACGGAAGTCTTTATTGGTCTGACATTCTCTCAGACTTTCTTCAATACGTTCTTTGCAATCTTACAAATATATGTTGTACGAGGATTAAAATGATTGCTGTACAAATTTATCAGATTTTTTTGCGTTGAATTCCAACATTACCTAAGAAAGTATTTCTATATAGCAATTCTTTGCTGTGTTTTGGGCAAATAGGTGAAATGCAAACTTTTTATTTGAACATTGTTCATCTTTAATATAGAAAATAATCTTGGATATTTCAAGGTTTCATTGGCAACTTACTTGAGCATAAAATGACATGCATGCAAAATAAAAACAATATCTGGCAAATTCTTGGAATCTTGGGGGGTGGGAAACAACAACATTTTAAGACTATCCTTAGAGAGAACATGGCATCAGTCATGTTCTATGTGCTTTCCAGGCCATAAATGGAGAATAATCGGGTGTTTGTGCCATTGAGTAAGTATTTGGAGATTACCATAACATGACAGTCAGGGTAACCTGCTTCTGCTGGTGAGAATCCCCCCTCCTGTGTCTGTCCTGTAGATTGAGATGGCATGCGCCTGATGGCTGTGACCTTCATGGTGGCTTAGATCCCTGCCTGGCACTGATTTTTGATTTAATGTCGAACTGCTGCGCTTGTCAGGGGCTGCAAGGTGCTTTCCATGCACTAATAGAATAGCTCAAGGGCAGCTGGAGAAGAGGTTGGGGGGTTGGGGGAGGGGGGGCAGTGTTTGAGGGGGTGCACATAGCTCACTGATATCTGGACAGGCTTCAGATAAGCTTCTTTGAGTTTCTTTGCTAACATCGGAAATGCCTGGAGAGGGTCAGCAGAGACTGAGAGGGAGAGGAGAGGATGGGGCTGAATAAAAGGCTTATACAGTCATTTCCTATACTATGTCCTTATCTTTATCTTATTCCACGACCAAAAAATGAGTGCATTTTTGGAGTAGCTATACATGACTTCATAATTTAATACAAAGGTCTGTTTATTGGGGGATGAATGAATCCAAATTAAATATTAGGGGGGCACACATCCCCTCAGTTCGTACACCCTGGATTATTCCCTTCACATAAAAATCTCTGCTAGGAATAGTAGTAAATCACACCAACATAAAATACTGGTAACGGAATCACAGCATTGAGTTAATTGTTACTCAATTCTTGTTATTTCATAACTGTATGCACTAAATTTACTTTGATGTGACATAATTATGCCTCAAAAACAACTCACTAGGAGTCTTCTCCTGCCAGTTTATTTTCTGTTAAATTACATTTTGTGTATTAAATTATACACTTCTTACAGGTGAGAATAATAGCTAAGCAAGTCTGTGGGAGGAGATCTAATCAAAAACACAGCAGTGTTCAATATGTGTTCTTGGGAGTTAGGGACCGGTGCCGTATGAGACTGTCTAGACCGTGACTAAACCACTAGTGAACAGTTTGAAACAAGGTGTCAGACATGAGTGATGAAACATTGGATCTATGAGATCGGAAGGGTATTACATGTTCCAGACGCAGTGCTGGGATGGGGGAAAACAGAGGAAGAAAAACATAAAATCTCAGCAGAACGAGACTGAAACAAATTGTTATTATGATAGGAAAAGAATTAAGCTATAATCTGGAGTAGTGTTGGTTACACAAGTCAATAACGGACTCCCATGTTTCCCGCAAATGGATTCTGGTTAAAGTGGCTGATTCACTTATGGCCAGCAGATTTCCTGTCCTTTTAGTACATTAGTACAGTACATTTCACATTTTACTTCATTTGCTTATGTTTCTTGTTTTATACAAATGCACATATATAATATAAAAAATAATGAGTGTGTGCTTTCTTTTGTTGGACCTGCTTTAAAATGTTTAAATAACTACTTTTTTGATTTAGTCTGTTTATGTGCAGGGCCTTTACTGTGGATAAAATAAAAGTATACTCTCAATGCTAACACAAATGTCCTGATTGTACCGAAAGTCGTATATAAAACCAAATCATACAAACACAACACCTATAATACTAAATGTAATAATATCTTAATTAAAAATTGATTGTTATACATGATGCATTCATCAGTGATACGTGGGACAGATAAGCAGTGGGAAACATCCTTCCATTAGGTTTACATTGCAAGTTTTTAGTTTAGTTGTTAAAAACTTTGATAGCCTCCTTACACAGGCTCTTTTCTATGTTTCAGATGGAGCAAATCCCATTAGCCTGGAATAGACTCCAGGAAACCATTTGTACATAAGCACAGAAGATATAAAACAATAAAATAGCAATATGTGTTCTAATTCTTTAGATGAATGTAGATATTCCCCAACAGTCCTATCTGGTCAGTTAATAGCTAATATGAACTATTTTCTGTTTTCTGATCTTCTACGAATGTCATGTCTATAAGAATCTATGAACACATTCATAATACATTTTAATGCATTTATAATATGTACAGTATAAAAAAAAACACATTACAGCCATGTTTATTATGCATTTTGAATGGTTTATGAAACTCTCTTCTATAATCCACTATAAATACCATTATAATGCAGTACAAAGCATCCACAATTCTTATGCTGAGCATTGTAATGCATTATGAAGGTATCTATAGTGCATTACAGATGAGAACTTCATTGGAGCTTATGAAGTATAATAATCAATGCTATGATGCCTTATAACTGTTAGTAGACAATGCTGTAATGCTTTATTAATTCTTATACCAGCCATTACAATGCATCATCAAGGTATATATAGTGCATTATACTGTAGGTGAGAGCTTCATTTGAGCTTATGAAGTGTTATAATCAACACTATAATGCCTTATGACTCCCAATAGAAGATGCTGTAATGCTTTATTGATTGGTAAGGGAAACATATGAATATCTGCCAACTAAATCGTTACGAAACAATTTCTTCACCAATATGTTTGTAGAGGTGTGTAATAACATGTATTAAAATGTTGAAATTCAACTCCTGTGGGAAACCCTGAAAAAAACCTGCTCAAGTTAGGGTACCAATTAATTATTTTTCGAAAAATCTATTTTTTTAAACTGGGCCTTAAGTAACTTGTGAGGGGTCAAATAAGGGTTTTTTCATGATTCTGAGCATTTATATTTCACCACAAACACTCCATTGTGGAAAAATTATTTCTGTATATATCTCATATTCTACTTTGCAGGACATTTGAGTCTAGCAATGTGCATGATTAAGACGTTACTCCACTTATGTTCAATTGCTTTATCTGTGAAGGCCCAGATACACCAGTTCAGAGGCTCACACAGGCAACTCCAAAGGGCTACTCTACTTTTTTGAAACATGCAGAAGCAGTCAAAAATGCTATATCTGTGGAACGTATGAAGGAGGCTCAAAAGGAAGGAAAACTGAGGTACCACTTGAAGTGTAAAAATGATGTGTACAACAACTTTGTTGAGATCACTAAGAAGTCAGCTCAAGTATCAAAGGCAGAGAAAGAGTCATCAAAGTTTAAGAGAAGACTTACTTGCTCTGAATTCAATGCAGCTACTGCCTGTAGTTCTACAAGTTCACAGTCAGTTCACCTCCTGTATAAGGATGTATGCATTCTTTGCAACCAACCCACTCAGCTCTACAAAAATAATCCAGCAGAAGCTAGAAAGAAATACAGAGTACCAGATCATTTGACTGCAGATAAACTGAAGGCAAGCTTGCTGAAGACAGCACTGAATTGCAGAGAATGACTGGGGCACTGAAGTCATTGGACGCCTGGAAGGGATCAAGGACTTGGTAGCAGAAGAAACACTGTACCATTTGCGCTACAAACTTCATTTTGAGAGAGGTGAGCATTACTCCAAGACTGAAGAGGAAGGAAAAAGGAAGAGAGGACAGAGGAACACATCTGCCCTTCTCTCCTGTCTTCTGAAATACAAGGTATCATGGTTCTTCTCTTGGAGTTTTACGTTTAGCCAATGCTTTGAATAACAGAGGCTCTTATCTGGTGACTGATCAAACTCCTACAGTTTTTTGTGGACTTAGTCAAGCGTCATCACCCCATGTTCAAACCATTCGCAGAATTCACTAAAAACTGCATCTCGCTCCTCATCAATTTTCCTCTGTCCTCTCTTCCTTTTCCCATTTTTGACTGCTTCTGCATGTTTCAAAAAAGTAGAGAAGCCCTTTGGAATTGCCTGTGTGAGCCTCTGAACTGGTGTATCTGGGCCTTCACAGATAAAGCAATTGAACATAGGTGAGGTAGCGTCTTCATCATGCATAATGCTAGACTCAAATGTCCTGCAAAGTAGAATATGAGATATATATAGAAATTATTTTTCCACAATGGAGTGATTGTGGTGAAATATAAATGCTACCAATCAACTCAGAATCGTGAAAAAACCCTTATTTGGCCCCTCACAAGTTACTTAAGGCCCGATTTGAAAAACTAGATTTTTCGAAAAATAATTAATCGGTACCCTAACTTGAGCAGGTCTTTTTCAGGGTTTCCCACCGGAGTTGAATTTCAACATTTTAATACATGTTATTACACACCTCTACAAACATATTGGTGAAGAAATTGTTTGGTAACGATTTAGTTCGCAGATTAGTGAGATATCTCATAAAATGCCCTTAATACAAACATTGTATTGCATTATGAAGGTATAGAGGACAATCTTAAGTAAAGTGTTACTGAAAGTTTTTTTATGGTTTTTGGATATTAATATAACCTCTACATCTGGCTGTATTTCTTTAGATGTTTATCAGTGAAAATTCTCTGCAGGTACACGTAAAATGAAGTAAGCTGGTTAACTCCTTATACAATAACAAAACAACGCCAAAGGTAATATGCACAGTGCACTGTAAGATAAAGAGGGAAATCAGACTCCATTATAATTACTCAGATGTATATGCTGTATTGCTGTGGTTAGCTGACCTTAGCAGTTTTGCCTACAAATCATGCTACATCAGTGGTTTGGTAAATTGAACCTAGAATGAAATTTCAAAAAAAATTCTTAAGTCATATACATGAAATTGAACCCCTTATTGTTTCCATTATCACTCACCTACCACTACATTTCTTGATGTGATGTCAATTATTAGTTATAATGCTTAACTGTCACTTGACTTATGACAATGGCATACATAAAAATACATCAGACCCGAAGATAAACAATTAAAATAAAAGAAATAATAAAACACAATAAACTTTTACTGTAACAAATGCTTTGTGTGATTAATTAACTTTATGCATATCTGTCAAGTGAAAGTGCACTAATTTATTATTAATCATTACTTTATCTTTAATTATTATATGACATTTATCTGATTATGTTATATGTGTCATTTATGTATACGTGTTAATAAAGAAATTCTAGTTATTACATCTTTAAAGCAAAGAATTAGTTGTAACCACAATGTTTTAACAATAAAACATTTAAAGGTTTGATTAATTCATTTCTTAAAGTTGCATTTTATTATGTTGGTGATAATTGTTTGAAAACATGTTACTTTTCTCATCATAACCATTCCAATTATGTGAAACGACCAGACTATTACTCAGAAATAGAATTATGAGGTTAAAATAATGATTTATTACATCTATATTATTGTTTTGTCACATTGTGACAGTCGATATTAAAATTAATACATTTACATTGTCAAGATATAAATGACCATAGTCAAAGAGATTGCTGAATGTCACACTAGACTAACCTTGAGTTGAATACAAACTATTGACAATTTGGAGCAATTAAAAATTTCAAATTCCAAATTTTGAAATAGTTACTTATGAACACCCAACCCAAGTCAAGGGTATTGACAGAGGTTGTTGCAGAGAAGCCTCTATATATTTGGTGTCAGAATCTCTGCTTACTACCCATGGTTACTCAATATAAACCATGATTGTTTATTGCCACACAGCAAATCTTTAATGTTGTGGGGCTAGTTAGCTTGTATAGTTTCAGGTTCTTACGGTGTTTCCACAAATACAGGAAATTAGATTTAGCAGCAACATGCAGATCAAAATATTAAGAATGGTATCAAAAAAATCTCAATCAGTCCATTGAATCTATTTGTAATCTCTAACCAACAAGCTGTGTGCTGAGTTGTTACACGGCAAAACAAGAGCATTGATGAATGTTCCTCTAAGGAAAATGTCACATAGTTGAGATATGCTAAATAATCCTAACAGAGCAAAATAAAATCCCTTATAGGAGGTGATGTTGAAAGACCCAGACGCTGAGTCCTTGTGAATGTCCAGGCACTCCATAGTTTGAACCAAACTTGATCTCTAATTTCATTAATTCATCTTCAACATAATCTTTAATCACCCCCTGAAACATAGTTCACAGTGCTTTATAGAACATAATGTAGAAAATTTAATCACTTCATTTACATTTAATGTAATTAAGAATGGTTTAAATGATGACTGATGACGAGCACACAGAAATGTCAGTCAGTTTCATCAGAATAGATTGAAGTCAATGTCAATGATCGCTCCACTGATAAAATTCCACTTTGTTAAATTAATAAAACACTGAAATATAATTCTGAGCATCTGATTAGGCTGCAAACTCCTAGGCACTGAGAAATAGCCGTCTGTAGAAGACAAATAAGAAGACAGGCATTCTTATTTCCAGAACCACACACACTAGTTTATATAATGGTAGACATTCCTATTAATTAGTTCATTGATTGTTTAATTGACATAACCACAAGAGGAAGTATATAATCATTGTAATGATTTTTGAATAGGCATTATTATAAAAATAAGGCTCACAGCAGCAAACCCAGAAAATAATATAATATATTTTATATGTGATATTAGATTAGAAATGTAGCATGCTAATGCTTTATTAATTACTGGTTACTTCCTTAAGCCAAACAATTATGATGTTGCAAAATCTTTACCAATAGTATAAGATACATTCATTCATCCTCCATGCAATTGCCCTGGACAGAGTTATAGGTATAGACAGATTCTTAAAAGAAAATATAGAATTATAATAAACATAATGGACTGATGGTGTGTGAGTGTGCCCTGCAATGGGTCGGCGCCCCATCCTGGGTTGTGCCCAGGATACCCGTATGCTTCTGGGATAGGATCCAGACCCCTGTGACCCTGCATAAAACAAGAGGGTAAAGAAAATGGATGGAAGGATGGATGGATGGATGGATGGATGGTGGACTGAAATAAGAATATTATGGGAAAATTAAGTTAAAACAGTGCTCGGTTGCCCTGGGTTACAACAGAAGAGATAATCTGTATCAGTTCCAGGGCACTGGGTCTTGTAATCTTTAAATTGGGAAAAGGGAAAATCAGTCTAACAGTCTACCTGGTAAAGAATGGGTGTGACAGAAAATAACAGAAAATGCTGTAGTGAGAACAAACAGAGAATAATCAAAAGAATTAAGTTAAATCTAAAAGTGTTAAACTTCAACATTGATAAACCTATATGTAAAAAAATGGCTTGTTGTTGTAAACTATTTATCTTGCATCACTGAAGCAAGAACTTGACACATATTTTAGACTATTTACATTAATTGGGGCAGTGTTGAAGTGCTTCCTATTGCATCTGAGTGTCTGAACAAACAATTAGAATAATTTTCCTAATTGACGTAATTAGCGTAGGTATAGGGCAGTTGCACACAGAGCTGTGAGTGACAGCTGGAGGTCCCCTGAATTACAAATTAAAGGCAGACCACATAATGAAATGGCAAATTGACTAATAATAGTTAAATATTAGTAATTTGTCACAGTATCAAGAGTTTAAATCCAGAGACTAATGTATCTAAATAATCTCACAAAGTACATGTATGGCCGTGCTGTTAGAAACCAATTATTGAAAGCTAGTAAATAATGGAACTGTGAAAATGCTCAGCTGACAAAGACAACAAGCATCAGCCAAAAAGGACCAAATTAAATACTATTAATAATAATATTGATTATTTGATGATTAAGTGTTATATAAAACAACAAAAAACTATAAGTCTTCCTTTTCCTTTGCTCAAAGCTTATGATTCATCTGAAAAGTGCAAACTCTTGACTAGTCAAAAAACAAGCAATCATTCATACAACAGTCATACGTCTTAGTTAAATTTTGATATAAGGGATTAAATCCAGCAATAACAGCTGGACCCTTGGATCGAGGTTGTGAATCACAACTGTAGAACATATGAATGTACCAAGAGCATCCCGTCTCTACCAGTGGTGTAGGAATATTTATATTTGGGTTATATTTAATTTGGATTCATTCATCCCCCTATTAAGCAGACCTTTTATAGAAATTATTAAGTTGCACCCCCATATCAAACTCTCTCTTACACAATTGGTCTCTACGTAGAATTCCCACCAAAATGCATTACAATGTACTAGACATATTATTATTGTTAGAAAATAATTGCAGATTATTACCTTCGTGTGCTTTCTCCTATCCTCTGCCATGCCCCACGGTGTATCTGTGTTGTGCTGTCACGTTACAATGTGGTCATATCATGATAATGCACCTTATTTTACCGTCTTCAAGATTAAGGGCTGGTGTTTCTCTTTCCCTTCCAAGGACTCGGTTTAACATTGTTGATGTCACTTTGATTATAGCTCTCCTGATAATACATTAAACGTTGACAGAGTAAGAACAGAAAACAATAAACAAAGAACAAATTTAGCTTATTGCATTCTTATGTCTGTTAGTTCACCATGTCGCTGATATGTTGCTCAACATGCCAATATCCTGGACTAAGATCATTCAAGTATTCTTTGTCATTTATGAAAATGACAGAATTAGATAATTGTTAAAAAAAATGCATTTTTCTTAGTACTGTAACAGGGGTTAAAAAGCCACAGAGTGAGGCTATTGGGAAACTGGGAAAGGATAGAATGTGTCCCTAAGCCTCTGCTATTAACCTGGTGATCAAAAGCAAATGTTCACTTGTGACTTATTAATCGAGCTAAATGGCCACAGCATCAAAAATACACTAATCAATTTTAAATGACCGCAAATGCACTTGAAGGCTGTTGTTTTCAAAGATTCAATTATAGGACTCATTTATTCGAGGGCTCAGTTGCAAACACAAGCTGTTTTTTTTCACTACGGCTTCAACAATTGCATCACAGTAACAAAATTCTTGTACCCGAGTAAAAAGAAAAACTATGCAAGTCATATGCTTCACAATGAAATGTGCAATTAAAGTGCAGAGATGGACCAGGAGATCGCATTACGGAAAGCTACTGGGTCTAGTCTCAGTCGGATCTCTGCTGTGTTACACTTGAATATAATCATTAGCAATAAAATAATGAGATTATTATAGCTGTCAAAGAAACCGGAGTTGGATTTGTGAAGCAGCTGATCCACGAATCCACAGCAGTCCAACAGAATGTCTTTGAGATCAAAGAAGTCACGGCATGGCCAGAAATGAGCCTTGTTAAAATATAAGATTTAATGATCTCTAAAGGAGCAGTGAAATTTAAATTTTGTGTCTATGTCTGAGTAATGTTTTTCGAGCTTTGTCAGTGACTCCATTCATCATGCACATGACAAATAAAGGACTTTGACAAAGCCACCAAGTTTTAGGAATAAATAAACAAATGAAGGCATGAATGGGTTAAATTGGTAGATAGATAGATAGATAGATAGATAGATAGATAGATAGATA
>JAODLD010000124.1:10683927-10697184 GCA_026781065.1 Mormyrops boulengeri
GGCAGAGTCAAATTCTAGGCTGTCCTTTAACTTTAAATGCACTAGTTAACAGTCTCATCCCATGAAACAGAGCAGTAATTAGTGTACCTTCTGGAAAGAATGCCTCAAATTTTCTCTGTTGTTATAACTGCTACAGGAGGTTACTATGATGAATCAAAAGTACAATTTCTTGCTAAAAAAGGTACTCCAATGGTGAATATACTGTAAATTTATTTATTAGCAAAGAAAATTGAGTGTATTTTTAGTAAATGTTAAGTGAATAACAAGCAAATGTAGAAAATTTCAGTGTATACAAAAACGTTTTTACTGGTAATGTACATACCATCAGAAAATGCTTCATGGCTTCTCAAGAAGTTATTGCTGCCAGAGGCCAATACAGTATTTCTTATTAAAAATACATTTTTAAATTATTTTGTGTCAGCCACTACAGATATTAAATTGCATTTGCTTTGCATGTTTCCCAGGCTGAATAAGACTACAGTTATTCCTGGAAAGTAACTCACATTTCACTGTGACCTGAAAATGATAATTTAGTTTTGTTTTTAAAAAAAAAAAGAAAAAAAGCTGCTGCTTTATTATGGTGCTTATTGTTTGTGTTGATGGTTGCTATTTCTATAAATGTCATAGCAACATTTTTTTTTTTTTACATAATTTCTATAATTGCACGCACACGTATATACTTGGCTATAGAAAATTAATGAGCCTTCATTCATTATCCATGACAGAGAAAGCCATATTCACACTTGGCTGGTTTATTGACTGATTTCATTTATCGGTGTGAGATGAATTGCTAGTAAACAAGAATTTGCCTCCAATTTTCCATGATACACTCCCTGCACAGCATTCTGGGATACATGATCTTATGGACAGTGGGTCACAATTTGGCTCTCTCATCAAGGTGTGAAAAATTACCTAATGAAGAATGGGTTGCACATTTCCACAAACTAATTAACCCAGGTGAGACTGAAACTAATTATTATATTTCTGTAATGTAATTTCGCATCTGTTACCAAAATTCAAAATTCTTTTTTGTTGCACATGTATTTTGTATCACCATTTCACGTACCTAAATACACATAGACACAGAGACATATATCCAAGCTTATATTTCTATAGATGTTAATTCTCAAGATGGAGTTTTTTGTTTTTTGTTAATTGTGCTCAGCAACAGCTGACTTAACTGCTTGTTCTTGGATTCTGGAAACGTAATTGTTGGCTCAGTAGGTTATGCTGTTGTCAGGGGTTCAAACCCCATCTCTGTTCCATGTGCAGAGTTTGCATGTTCTCCAAGTGTTGTTGGGATTTTCCTCATGCAGTTTAAAGATGTGCAGCTAAGCTAATTGGCATCTCAATTGGCATTGCCATTACTGCATTATTCTGTGTGTGTGCCGTGCAGTGGACGCTTCCCCTCCGGGGTGTCCCCTGTGTGGCCTGCAATTATATTTATAAGAGCAGAATAATCAGAGATTATTTTATTCAAGGTTTTTGGATGAAAAATACCCATAATGATGCATCTTTTAATATTATTTCCTGCCCAAACTAACTATAATGTTAGGCAGTGTTCTGGATTCTTGGAATCTGATAGTCCATTCTTTCAATATCATATTAGTGTTTGAAAATTTATTTATGGTGTTTTCCGTTTTGTGATTAGCATGAGAAAGGGTGGAGCTTGACTAATATCAGACAAATAGAATTCCTAGAACAGGATCTGAGTTTGCAGATAAGAGTGGAAACAAGCAAGGGGCTGATGTGTTTGGGAAAATGATTACATACGACAAAGATGTCTTTGGACAGGTATCAACTGGTATGCATGTTACTAGGGGTAAACCAAAGCAACACATCATTTCATACATATAAAGGAGTATGAGGGGACAGAGGGAACCAATCAATAACAGATGATCTTGATTATGACCTTGATCACCTGCCCCTCACTTTGGTGAAGGCCACGCCTCACCGCTTTTCACATCATGATAGCCTGATGTGTCAGAAAGTGTGTTAGAACTGCAGCTGAAAGCAGTGCAGCGGTTTCCCTTCAATGCTCTGTTAAGGCCGCTGGTGAGGCTCGGCAGCTCAGCCTGTGGTGGCACTGTGTCAAAGCTGCAGGCCTTATTGCTCAGACACCTGATGTTTGCATTAGGGCACATAATGTGTAATTTTTTCTCCCTTGGAGTAAAACAGTAATCTCATCCCCTACAGAGAAAATGCATGTATCACTTTACCTACAACAGAGAGACACTGGCCTCATTATATGATATTTCAGAGTTGTCAGAAATCTCCTGGACAAACAAATAATCATTTAAGTTAGAAATTACACTTGAATTCAAAGTCGTTATGGATTGAAAAATATTACTATCTATCTATCTATCTATCTATCTATCTATCTATCTAATCTCAAATTATTAGTCTGTCAGGGTTTTTTCATTAAAAACTGGGAAACCACATGTGATTTTAAGGCAACAAATTAAAGCAAAAAAGCAAGCCTGTAAGAACCTGTCCTGCATGTAACCAGCTAATTAAATTAGCCAAATGTTTTCAAATGAGACATTATTACACAGACACAATTATTATTACCAGATATAAAAGTCAATAATAATAACATGTGTGCACTACCTCTGTAGCATTTCCCAGGACTATGTGTCCACATAGTTTGGTCATTTCATCATCAGTAGAAACTTACCAACATAATTGACATAACAGCAAAAACATTCCTGGTATCGCTGAGTATTGTTATGAATATATTACATATTTTGGTCAAGAGTACAACAGAAATGTCTATAACTGAGTCCCTCCCATACAAGGTGCAGCTTGTCATTTAATCTTTTGTCTCCAGTTTATGAAGCACTTTAAATACAGCTGGAAGACAGTGGAATTAATAACCCCAATTTCCAGCATTCCCAAAACTTCCAGTATACATTTGTTCAAACGTCCATTTCTGGACTCATCTTGGGGTTATAAATGTGCAATTTAACTCACAAAACTGAAACAGAGATCTCGAACTCTTCATGGGAGTGGATGTTGATAGCAATTATAAATCAAGCTTCCCGGTTCAGTGCATCACAGGTTCTTCCCGGTAGAGGTCGCTGTCACTAGTTAACGTTTAATATAACCGCCTTAAAATTCAGTATAGCTCGCCTGCGCTAAAATTGCTGAATTACAGCACGGGGTGATGCTATAATGGCACTAATAAGGGTTTGCATAACTTAGTAATTGCCAAAATAATATAATATATGGAAAACAATAGTATTAGTGGGAGTATTTTGAATGTTGCCAATTCGTATTATTCAGTCATCACGTTAACAAAAAGACCATTGTAATATCCGTCTCCTTGCTCACCTAATTGCGGTATATGAGCCTACAGCGTGCAGTTGTTGCACCGGAATTTGTATTATACATTACCATTTAAATGGCTATATGTTCTTCGAGGTAGCCTTTAAAAATGTGTTATATTTAATCAATAAAGATATTACCACATTTGGCAATATCTGTGCTCTCAAGATCCAAAGTCAAATTTTGCGATGCAGAAATACTTAGCTGCAAACTAATGTAAAAAAAAAAATTAAATCAAAGCAAGAATGCGTGTTAACATATAGCATAATAATGACAACAATAATCATTCAGCAATTTGTATAATAACATTTGATGGAGTTTTATATTTATTGGGTGATAAATGTCGCTCCTGTAGCAAGGTCATCCGTGAAATGTAATAATAATAATAATAATAATAATAATAATAATAATAATAAATCTTGAAGTTATTTTTAGTCTTCCAATGTACATCAGAATACAAAAATATTTTGTTAGATAATTTTATAACTTAATAGGCCTATAATGCAATGTATTTTTTCCTTTTATTCTACCCTAGTATTCTAATAATACGACTGAATCATTTTACTTTTATACTTTTACTTAGTAGTCTTACTACAACTTTGTTTACCAATTATCAGCGTGTGGCGAATACCGCTGTATATTTTATGCTGCAATCAAAGATTATGTAGTTACGTAAAATCGTGAGAGTGGTAACAAAGACAGATTCGTTGTGTGACATATTGAAAATTATTTTATTTATCCATTGACATTAAATTGATATAAACATGTCCATGAAACAAAATTATGTATCAGTATAAGATCAAACATTTAGGAAATCCAGTGTCAATAGTAAGCACAGACAATAACTTAGAACATATCACAAATTGACCAGAAGGTAACAAGAATGCTTTATCTACACAAAACATCCTATATAACAGTTTAAATTTTATTTTCTTGTCTTATAAATAATAATTCCCCGGTGTATTAACTTGGCCAGCACATGCAGACTAAGCAGGTTTTAAAGTTTATTGATTTTCATGTGTATTTTTTCATTCTTTTTTCTTCATCTTCTTCTGGGTTGAATCATGTTTAAATCGTTTTTTTCTCCAACTGTACAAACAACCAGGGTTCCAAATACGCACGTGCACTGCGCATGCCTGGAGCCCGTTATCGCATGCAGTGCAGGTGGCTTTGGACGTCGTCTCCTTATCCCGGCTTATTAAGTTTCGCAGGTAAAACAATTAGACCAGAAGATATAAATAACTTTATGTCAGCTTATTTTACTGTACGCATTTTTACGTTTACGAAAACCCCAGCGGAACTGAGTAAAAGTACAACAAAAATTTAAGATATGCTTAATTAATAAATAAATAAATAAATAAATAAATAATTAGATAGATAGATAGATAGATAGATAGATAGATAGATAGATAGACAAACTTAGACTTAAGCAAAAACAATGGATTCAATAATACATAAACTCCTTGAATGCCTGCAGCGTCCGCCTATTTTTGTCCCATGGGTAATGTGGTTAAAATTTAATCGCCTAAATACACAACCAGTCTCCGTTTGCCGTTTTTGCTTGAAGAATTTTACATCCTGAGACTTCCTGGTGTGTTACTCATATGTTGGCATAAAAAGGCGGGAAAGAAAGACGAGCTTCCTTAGATCATCATCATTAGGTGAAGCTCATGGAGACTGTGTGCTCCAGTGCTTTTCGGCGAAGTGAGGCGATGCTGGTCCCTCTCCAGACGTCACTGTCCGGAGAACTACAGAGCTGGGGAGAGCCGGTCACATTAGTCGGACCGGAGAGGGAGGCGGGCACCATACCAGGAAATGTGGGCTGATAGAGGTGTGACTGCAGCCCGGAGCCATTAGATGACATGTTGGACAGGCTCATCGAGTTGGGAGGGGGACCAGCTCCAAGGCTGCACTGGGATAGGGACTGCGCCATAGCCTGCTGTCGGCCCAAAGCAGGCGGGAGCTGAAGCTGAGAAACGCCAGGCATCCCTGCCGCGGCCCAGCGGGTATCGTTGGCATGAAAAGAGCAGAGGCTGTCGCCCATGGCAGCCGCAGCGGCCGCGGCAGAGGGGAATTGTGGCAGGCCGTGATGAGTAGGAAGCAGCGTACCCGGAGCGCGGAACACGTTCGTTGTCTTCTTACGCTTCTTCCACTTGGCGCGTCTGTTTTGAAACCAAACCTAGTGTGGAGGAAATGACGACGTAACAACTATAACTACTGAATAAATTCTATTGCTTTAGAACAGTTAACAAGTTTACGCAAACAGTAAGAATAAACAACATAAAATCTATTTATTTGACATTTTTCTGACATTGAAATTGAATTTAATGGATATTTTCAATCACATTAAAATTGCTGGTTGTAATGGAAAGTCATCCCCCTGAAGTCATATAAAACAGCAATAGGCATTTAGAGCATACACATGTTTATAAATTGCATAAATCGTAAAAACGATTAAATATAAATGTAGTTATTTAAACTGTTGAAAATGTTTATGTTTTGCATATTATTGCATTAGATTTTAAATAAATTTTTGTAGCGTAAAAATTATAATGAACAAATTTGTAACTTTTTAATTTAATGATTCAGGCATCTGAGCTTTTCCGCATAATCAAGACAATTAAACTGTTAACCTGAGGAGAAATAAATTTACACTTGAATCGATAAGGTCCAAAGTTACATATTTTATATATAATAATAATATATAATACTATAGAATTTTGGACCTTATCGATTCAAATGTAAATTTATTTCTCCTCAGGTTAACAGTTTAATTGTCTTGCTTATGCCATTATATATATAATAAAAATATTTAATTAACTTTATTGCAAAAAAATTTATCAGTCTTCAGATCTTCAGTTTGTCTCGGCCAACAATATACAGCCATTATTAATACTAGTCATTCATAACAGTAGTTTTTTTTTTTTTTACTGTTCTTTACAACCGGTACTGGGCGGATCCATAAAAAAGAAGACATAAAACTGGAGAATTACGACGTGAATTATCATTGTAATAATATTTTGTTATTAATTTAGTAAGATCACTAAATAAAATGATTAGACATCGAAACTATGACATACACTAATAATAATAACCATTATTATTGTTGATGTTGTTGTTATTGTTGTTGTTTTTGTTGTTTTGCTTCCGCCGATATTATTAATGTTGTTATTGTCATTTTTTATAATTTGTAAGAAATTGCAGTGAACGGCGGAACCCAACTTACGAACTATAGCACAATAAATAGTGAAACGTGGGTTTCTTTCTTGACGTGCACGTGACAACTGCGCAAAACAGTCTCCTGCTACTACCGAAAATGTAGGGTGGGGATATTGCAGAGAATCTGTGCAGAGCATTAAAACTTAAAATTTTACTGAAAGTTTTATTCCGCCAACCACGCGTGAAATCGTGAAGTCATTGCAATTGTAAAGAAAAAATAATCATTCCATTGCAAAAAACAGAATATAGTCTGTGTGTCCGATATTAAAAAGCTAATATTCTTTGCATTGTTGAGTGAAAAACCATGGTTTTATTTGTAGATAAAGGGTACTATTTATCACGGCAAGGTTCTAATTTCATTTTTATGTAAATAGAATATTGAATGTGAATTAATCTATGATAGACACTAATGATTATGCTTATTATATTACATATGATATTCTCATTTGCATGATTTTCGCATTCCTGGTTAATAAGCCATTCCTGTTATAAATAATTCTGAAATTGGTGGGTAATAACGGGCTTGGTTTTATTATACTATCCTAAAAAAGCTATACATACTTAATGAACTTCAATACATCAGATAAAAATAAAAGCCTGCTAGAAATACACTAGGTATGTAACGTCTATTGTCTTCCGAAATGCTGCATATTTTCTAATCTACCAATAGTTTAAACGCGCCAGTCTACCAACGAGGTAAATGAGCCGTCATATTTTAGCCATAGAAAAGAGCAGCTTACTGAACTAATGGATAAAGCTCCAATAATTACTCAGTAAAATAAGTTTAATAGATTCTCAGTAAACTGCATGAATATCTTTGATCGTATTCTAAATAAAATGTTTAAAACATGCGGCCAATACTATTGAAAATAGGCAAAAAAACATTTTTCATCAAACACTATTTTGCTGGTACTTCTCATGCGTCGCATTAGGTAAAATAATTTTGTCTTGTAAATATGCTTAAGATAACAAACGATTATTTAACATATAGTGTTACAATTTGTAAAACGTATAAAATCATTTTAGACCAGACACATTTGTTGATATTGCGTGTCTCTCATACACACTTAAACCCCCGTTAAACGATATTAAAATAAACGCGAAATTATAGTAGGCTAGTTGAAAACACGCCTGCGAAAATACTAACATTATTTGTTTCTTTACTATGCGTATATTGCAATATAAGTGTTTTTTATTTATTTACATGTTCAATAAATTCTGTCGAATAAATTTAAATCTAAGCCTATATCAAGTGTTATATGGGAAAATGTTTTTATTATAATTTGGAATCATAATTTGAACTGGAATATTCATCACCATGGTCATATCCCAGCCGTTTCTCCTGTTCTCCTTACCGGCGTTTCTTAATGTTATTATCTGGCCGTGAACTTCACGCTGCGTCACTAAAGTTAACAAATAGCTTCGCAATGTAGTGTGCGGGTTAGGTTATAAGTAATGTAAAATATACAATAACAGAGTAAAATGCAGTTTTTACAAGTTATTATAAGCAAATTTAAAGTAACACCACTACAGATAAACTCTAGACTTACACGAGTACATACTTTTATTTGACTGTTCGCACTCTAGCTTTACTTCATGATTACTCATATCTATTTTTGCGGTTTATCTGCATGCGTGTTTTAGTTCGATTTTAAACTGTCGAATTTAACTTTTATTTTTTATTTGGTTGTGAGTATTTATGCGACAATGAACGCATCCATTACAGTGAACATGAACAACCACCATGACAGACATTTATAATTTATTTTATTTATTAAATTTTGAAAGTGTGTGGAAATCTTTGTATGAATGGTGTCTATTTAGACTGTATATTGTTACGAGATCGTATCTTTCGGTGAGCTAATTGCATATTTACAAATAAATGCTTCTTGTATAAATATACGTCCAGTCCATACAATGTTATTGTATCGATTTGCTTATTCAATATATCTTAAGAATGTTATTTTTAACTTTTACTTTTAGTTCAACAAAACCGAAAGACGAATCATACAACATTACTACATCGCGCACCCGACACTTCGGATTCAAGCAAATTCTGTTGCTAGCGTTTTGTGTTTAATTTAGCTAATGTAGGCTTTTGCATAATTTTTGTAGATAGGCTTACCTGTACACGTGATTCTGTGAGACCGATTCTCAGCGCTAGTTCTTCCCTCATGAAGATATCTGGGTAATGTGTTTTGGCGAAACTTCTCTCCAGTTCGTTAAGCTGGGCCGGAGTAAAACGGGTCCGGTGCCGCTTCTGTTTCTGGCTTTGCTGCCCACTCGACTGATTGGGATTTTGTTGCTGCTGCTGTTTTTCTTGGTCTTTACTGTTGTTGACCTGCACGCCGGAAGGATTGGATCCAGGATTGTTGATATCGTCTCCTGGGAGAAGCGTGGCTCCTTCAACAGCGTCGGAACCCGGGGCTAGATCACCAGAATGCCCGGGGTCTGAACCCCCGGATCCCAATCTACATTTCAGTGCCTCCCTGTGCCCTAGAAGCTCTGCCGCGGCATCCTTCATCCCTGCAAAATAATGTCATATAAGGCAAATTGGTCGACTGGGTTACAAACAGGCAAATCTCTGCAATGCAACTGAAACGATAATAATCCTGCATCACAGAAAAAAATGGTTTATCCAGTATCAAGCACAATACACGAATAATTTACAAATGCATAAAATCATTTAATACGTATTATATTTACTTAGTGACAGACTAAATGAAAAAACTAGGGGTTACAAAGACTGCAAACATGTACAATTAATCTCTTCCTTAAATATACTTCAGTCCACTTGATCACATCAATATATTTGAAATGAGCTAAATCAAATTACGGTATAATAAAATAATAATTGCTTTGCGAAAGAATTACTTTACTTAAATCAGATTAAGATTAAATAAGAAACAAATTGCCAATTTCTCTGCTTGATTTTTTTAGATTAGAAGTTCCTTCAGCTTACAGTAGAGTTGAAGACCGGAGTTTGGTGACAACTCACCGAGGCGAGCATCCAGGAGGTCGGCGTGGGATAGCATTGCGCACCGCTCCAGGGCGAAATGCTTTCCAAAAATTTTTCTATGACTTTAAACTATTTAAAAATATATATAGCCTAAATGAAAGAAAATTCGGTTTGTGTTTAAAAAGGAGGTCCCTTGCATTATAATGTCCTTTAGAGGGATGGGGAGGCGCTTAATAGTTGAATGAACCCATGAGCTTCTTCAAATAAGAACCAATCAGAATTGAAGCTTGAAAATGTCAGCACCGCGAGCCTCCGTCGATAGCCACTCACATTTGTACTGGAGCTACGTTCACAAGTCTATTTCTTCTCATTTTCAAATCTGATTTATTAGCTTTCCACCTCAAATTATACTCTTTAAAATGACCTGATTTAATTTCTATTACGACTGCAAACCACACTTAATACACTCCAGTATTTTCTGAATATTTCTTCACATTTATGTAGTTTAAGATATGTTAAGTGGACATTGCTTTCACATACCTCATTTACTTAATCTTTTTATAAAGCTTCAAAGCAAACACATAATTACAGTAAGGGGTAAGGAAAGCTAAATATTTCTGATGAAAATATTAACATGATAACATGGGCGAGGCAAAGTTTATTTGCAACATTTATTTGTACCTATTTGATATGGCATATTAGTTGTCATAGATAGCAATATAACTACAATGCTCGTGGCCACCTCAGCTTTTGGTCATTTTGCGCGTTTCCATTTCAGCAGTAAAGTTATTTTCTGCATTTGTTCGTTTTCCAATCAATAATTCAGGTTCTTTGATTCTAAATATTTTAAGGGCCACCTCCCAGAAACGAAGCGAACCATTTCTAATGTTCTGATTTCTCAGAGCATGCCAACAACAAAGTTTAGATTAGTAATATACTTCTAACCAGGGTAATTTTCAAGATCATTAGGCATTTATGTAATTAGCGCCAAATCTATAATCTTTTATTACTAGAATTATAGAAAAATCGGTATAAATTTGTACTGATTTACTACTGTTTAGATTTCACTGTCAAATCAGTGTATAGTTATTGTAAATGATATTTGAGCAAATTAAGTGCACAATTAAGTGGAAACCTCACTGTAAATGACTACTTTATAAGATATTTCCTCTTTTTAAAAGAAATCATTGCCCCCCCCCCCTCCCTTCCCGGTGTCATGGGGAGCGGAAAACTCAACAAAATAAATGCACACACAAACATGCTTTACTTACTAATCAATTGCTTTAACAATATTGATTTTTCATCCAAATAGACTAAATTAAGGTTAATTATTTTGCCCAAAGCAGACATAAACAAATCAGAAATATATTTCCACCAAATATACAACAAAAACGCTGCACAATTACATTTTCCATACAGATGGATTCACACAGACTCATCAAAATATAGAAAGCCAAAAACAGTAAACAACTGCTAGCAGATGTCAGCACGGATGTTTATAAAAGCGGTTTCTATTTCGGAGTGAATAATGTCCACAGAGGCTCACAAAAGATGCGTCCAAGCGAGAACTTTGGCGGTTTTGCTCTTTTCTTTCTCTGTCCTCTGTTAAATTGATTCAGCTCATCTTTTATATTTCGGCAATCTGGTGAGATAACCGGGACAATTCGCATCACCACACGTAGATATAGGGAAATACTGGTTGCGATGGACTAGCGTTCGCCGCGCTAAGATGGAAAGAGGAGTGCGGATTCTCTGCTTCTTATCGGATTTCCTGGCGAGCTCGAACGAAGCACCGGAACTTCACATGGCAATTTAATGTCTGGGGTCTGTTTAAATCTTCCCTTTCATAAGATTTGACGACAATTTATTTTGTGTGTATATAGGACAAAACGGTATTGTTTGTATATATGTGTATATATTAATGTATTTCTTGTGCGCGTGACAGGCATAAATACAGCTTTTTCTCCAAATGATCAAAGAATCGCCTGTTTGGTAAACGTATTTTCCCACTATAAAAGCTTTGAAGCGAGTAAATTCGTATATGTTTTAGTTGTATTTATCTGCATGCCAAGCCATGCCAAAGTACATCCAAATTCACATACGAAGTTGACCATAGCAATAACAATGATATAAAATCATCGTATTGTTTAATTTCAGATCATTTCAGCTCAGAACCACGCCAGTGTGCCATGATTGATAGCGCGCTCCGTTTTATTACTTTCAATTGCTCGTGGCTTTTACAGCTTTATAAACATACTGAATCAATCCTTCCAAAGATCCAGACACACTTAACGAAGTAAGGTGACCGAAAACGTCTCAAGAAAATGAGGCACCGAATGCAAATAATTATATGATATATATAATTAGATAAAAATATATGTTATAATACCATTATTTCGTTGTGGTTCATTATACCGAAAACAAGTCAACGACCTACCCATGAAATATGTGAATGTCACATACAGAATAATACGAGTATTTAACAACATTTCCTCTGCACGATGTGGTCAGCATTTAAATCTGTCGGCGACTACTCCTCATTCTGTTGAAGATTAATACTGCATTAGATTTTTAATTGACAGGTTTTTTCCCAAGACAAACGCAGGAAGACGTAGTTTAACAATTTCCGACTACGGAACAACTTTCTTCTCCATAATAAATGTGGTTGGCATTGTTTCACACAGATAGAACTGGAACAAAGGAAACTACAGGAAAACATATTGCCCGCCTCTAATACAATTTATTCACTCAGTTTACCTCATATTAAATGTACAGATTGAATTTCGGTACACCGATACCTGCCAAAGAAGTAACCACTGTGATTTCAAGCTTTATTTCTGAGACATATAATAAAAAGTTTCACTACATGCCTTTCCAAACAGGTATTTGATGTTTTTCGTACTTTGAAGGCGGTCAGCTCACCGCGTCAATGTATAGGTGTAGAATAGTGCTAAAATATGCTACTAAAATACCGATTGTCGTTATTATTATTATTGTTATTGTTGTTGTAGAAATGCTTAATATTCAAACAGAATGACCTGTCATCAGAATAAATGTATTATTATGATACCAGGTAAAATGTAGTTTATATTTTTTTCTACATTGTGCTTCTGTTTTCTGGTTATTTATTCATAATTACTTGGCTTTTTATCCATTTTTATTGTGCATTTTTAGATTAGATGTGTCAATACAATTATATTTAGATAGATAAGCAAAACTGTATAAGGTGTATATATATATATGTGTGTGTGTGTCTGTGTGTTTGTGTGTGTGCAGCGTTTTGTGTGTGAACGTGTTCTTTAGCACAAAAACCTTTAGAGAAGACGCATTCACTTGCTTCAACAAACGAAAAAGGCTGGAATTGTGCGTACAAAGGGGGAAATCTAGTCACATCTCTTTCTAGGCAGGTATACTGATAAGATCACATCAATCTTACCCAACAAATAAATAAAAATAGACAAATAAACAAATTCGCACCCTGCAAGTTAATGTGGTGTATCTGAGTGGAAAGTAGATACTTTCACGGCTTCTGGAGATGAGGAGTGACTTTTAATAAAATCACAAGAAAACAAATGTAATTCTGTAAGCAATTTCAGAGATCGAGAATCTCTGTCCCTTTCCGCAGTTCTGTGGCTTTCAATACCGGCATAAGCTGGAGTTTAAACATCAAGGAGTATGGTTGTCAGTCACTGTATGCTCTACCTCTACCACCTTTTATTATATTGTGTGTGTGCGCGTGTGTGTGTGTGTGT